>JAGFPH010009789.1:16299-32319 GCA_018207615.1 Philaenus spumarius | reverse complement strand
CAACAACAAATTCATCTACAAAAATAGTTTAAATGCTGTTGAATAGTAAAAACAAATGTAATTGCTTGCGTCAGATACTACGAGTGTGTACTCATTCATTGAATGAACAACGTGCAGCGTCAACACATTCCAATGCCGATATCGCGTAACACGCACAACATAGATAGCGCACAATTTAGAAACTAATCTGTGCCAAATCCAACTACTTAGTTCATCAAATTTAAAACACAGATATCTTGTTACCAAAATTGTAGGCCGTACCCGGGAAAACCATAAAGTACGAGGAAAGAAAGATGCAACAATTTTAAAGAAGAAGGAAAACTACAATGCGACCTTTACGATACCGTTTCTTTTCAGTAAAAACACCGTCGCTAGTCCAGCCCCCTCTAAATATATATTACCGCTCTTTATTCCCTTCACTAAAATATTCTACACTTGTGTATTATCACTTAACCTAACACAGCTATTTCACAACACTTTGCATTATTGCTCAATGCTCCACTCTCTGTGTCTTCGTCTTGGGCTAGTCATCTAATCATAAATCTCAATGAACTGCTACTCGAACAAACTACTTTCTCCGTACAAAAACAAAACTGAAAAATACGGCCGATCCGTCAACACAAATTTAATGCAATTCTATTGATTCAGTAAAAACTGAACACCAGCCGATCCCCATTTTGTTAGAGGTGGAAATATAACTCCAACTGCCCAGGGTTCAAAGTTACGGATCACTATGGTTCA
Source organism: Philaenus spumarius (assembly GCA_018207615.1). Taxonomy (NCBI): domain Eukaryota; kingdom Metazoa; phylum Arthropoda; class Insecta; order Hemiptera; family Aphrophoridae; genus Philaenus; species Philaenus spumarius. The sequence continues at coordinate 31,578 of JAGFPH010009789.1, read as the reverse complement.
AGGAGTATAATCATAGAAATAAACCAGTCCGTACGTTTTACAATTTACTATCAAGTGGTTCAGTGGTAGACTATTCTTTTTACACTCTCTACAAACAAAACTACAACGAATAACTGATTCTTTTAACACTAACCAACTTTATTACTCTAACTAATCAATTTGGCAATGCTACCTCAAGACGAAACACCCAAAGAAATAGCTATGTTCGTGTAATGCTGGGTCGAATGAGCTTCTACTTTAATTTAAATAAAAAGAAACATAAACACTTTTATGATGGATATCTGACAATCTGTTCACCTACCTATTTACCAAAGGCACTGGCTATTTACCTATTTTAACTGGAATTCTCGTAGCCAAAATGGTTGCTTTCCGACCAGCAGCGATTTCTCCGCTTCACAGGAAAACTAACTCTGTCCCACAGGGTCTCCACCCGGCACACAAAAATATTGGTCCTATATCTAGGTCAGTATGACCCTTTTATAGTTTGTCAGATTATCCAAGTGTCTTTGTAAGTGTGTCTTGTTCGAGTCAGCTATTTCATAACATTTTGCACTTTAATGATGCTCCGCTTTCTGTGTCTTCGATTTGGGCTAGTAAATTCTAAACTTTATTTTAATTATATTTATCTATATTTATTTCTTAAACCTAACCTCTAATCTTAACAGGCCCATGATTAAAATGTATGATCTTTTGTTTCGTTTTCCAAAATGTATTTTAGGTTTTTGAGTAAAATAGGTTCTGCAGATTTTCCATGTTGAAAATCCCCAACGGCATTGACTCAGATGTAGTTTGTTGGCCTAAGTAATTTCTTTTGAAAGAACAAGGTAAACAAAAAGAATTGAAAATAATAAACAATTCAAATATATAACAGCTGATTTTGTCTGTTAGTTTTAATTCTTCAACAAATACTAAAACTAGTTCAGCTAATATACGGTCTAAAACATGCTTCTACTGGTTCTCTATGCTAGGCAGCGCATGCGCATAGACTATCTATAACGTATGCAACTGAGAGAGTAGACGTGATTCTCCCTATATTTCTACTCCACTGCAGGTTTGAGTCGGAAAAGGGGAACCGTTTCAATTCTTGTCTTGATCAGGCCAAATCATGCTACCGTGGAATGAATGTATACACACAGTACGCACTGCGCGTATAATGCTTATGACACATTTAACAGAGAGAGTAGAAAAGATTCTCCTACTCTTTCCTTTCAACAACTGCCGGTAAAGTTAGAGAAGGGGAAGTGTTTCAGTTTTTGTCTGATCCAGGCCCTACCTCGCCTAAAGAAGTTTCACTTCAAAAATTGATTGCAGATGTACAAGCCGAAAGACCAACATACAGTAACAGATGCACTGTTGAGGGATGGTGTATAGCTCCAGTATAATCCCACATTTATCATCTTACTTCATTTTATTGTGCAAGAAATAAAATGATCTGATACATTTTGAACAAATGTTAAAGTATTTTTAAAGAAAGCACTAAGGCTAACAACAGACGAGACACCGGTGTACGGTACACTAGTGTACGGGACACTAAATGTACTATCAATTAAATGTGTGTCAACAGATGAGACACTGAGTAGCGCGCTACCAGATTCTGTGGCTCTACGGTGTCTCTCCCTGCGAGAAGCTGGGCCACCGGAAAGTGTCCCGTACACCGGTGTCTCGTCTGTTGTTAGCCTAAAAGAAAACCGAGCTCTGAATTAGGGTTGAATAACGAAACTAACACTAAATTATCTGAATATGTTTATTGACGTCAAGCAAGAAAAATTATTTATAGAACTTTTATTGCATGTGTTTATATTTATGATTAAAACTACAAAATAAATATTAACAATTTTAAATGGCTTAACTATTAATATTTTTAAATTAGCAAAGTTGGTTTCCTTACAAATAAATGTTTACATTCATAATCCTACTACAAAAAAAAAAAAAATTAACAAGGAATTCCTTGAAATAATTATAAACCAAAACCAGACTAATTATTTTTTTCTCTTGGGTTAAATTTGATACTTGTCCAAACCTATCCACAAATTTTGGTATACCAATTCTGAATACACAGTATATTCAAATTATTCCTATAAACATGATAAATAAAATAATAATAATAAATTCTTGTTTACAGTACTAACATATATTGTTATTTTTCTGATAGGGTTTTCCGCTGATAAAAAATAAATGGGTGGTAATTAATTTTAGTAATGATTATAGAGTAGATACAGTACTAATAGCAATTAAATTGGATCTGAACGATTTGATTATGCCTAAGATTTAAATGCTCAGGTTACAATACAGTATACACATGTTTACACAGACAAGTAATTAAAGCACAGGTGGTACTCTGTCAAACAAAATATAAATAAAAGCTATAACAAAATACAAACACATACAATTCATGAAATTTGATAAATGGCACATTATAACATTTAAAGCATGAAACTAAGTTTAAATATATACATGACATAATTCACTAAACACTAAGTATATAAAAAAACACATACATTAATAAATATTATAAAATATGTAATTATGAAAATATTAAGTATACAAAATGTAAACGTATTATTGATATCTTAATGTTGGACATAATATAATGGTTTCTACTAAATAAATTATTTTCAACTTATACAATTAAAAACAAAATGGAAGTTAACGCACACCTAGAACACCAAAGAAGTTAGTAGTAAGTTAGTCTTAATCTTAAATAATTTGACTTAGAATGACAGATAAATTGTTATTTTAACATAAGATAAAATACATTTTTATGCAGTAAAATTATTTCACAGTTTGTTGTGTTAAGAGATAACTTTGAATTTAACTTTATACAAATTAGACAATTTATACAAATATGATTTTGCACCGTGCAAGTTTTTAGGAGGCAAAAGTGAATAAGAGTTTTCAAAAAGGCGGTCGGTACAGCGGGCTTTGAAATAATCTAGCATGACACTTCCGATAATCCGAGAGAGATGGTATAACAAATTTCCTCCAGGCATTTAGTTTTTTTAAAACTTTCCTACAGTCAGCAACAATGTCCTTCTTAACTGACACAAAATATAACTCAACCTTTCCTATGTACTGCGAGTAAGAACAAAGGTCATTGTAATTTGAAACAGTTCTTCATATAGACTACTACACAAAAAAAAAACCCATTCAGAGTTCAACCAGTAGCACTTAATATTACTAAATGATATTGTCATTGTGTTTTTGTTAAATTTTTAAGTTGTGTGTTTTTAGTACTAAAAGTTTTTCTTCTGTGGGAATGAAAAACATACTAATAAGGAATTACGAAAACTATGAATGAGTTGTGAGAAAGATTGTATAAACTTATAAAAATTTGGGATGTATACAAAAAATTATTTATTTACCACGGTAAGTGAGTTAAAAAATCCTGTTATATCGATTGTTACAGTAAATATGCAAACTCCAAACATACATTATCGTAGAGATAATTCAACTGTTTATAGTTTGTATTACTATTATTATGGAATTAAAATAGGCTGTGTTTCACATTTACTGTAGTAGTTCCTTCATGTTTTTAACAAAAACACCGTACATATTTATTTAACATTGCCGGACTAATTTATTCCCTACAATTCAATAGAATATTTCAATAAGCTGGAAAGGCCTTTGACTCATCAAGCCCGTCATCTTTCGAACATGTATTACCAAACATGTAATTTACTCTAACCAATAACCAGAGAAGAAATAAATTACACATTGGTGAATGGGGACCAGCGAGAGGAAGTGACGCATCCAAACACACAGTATTATTCAACACTGTGTGAATAAAAAATATATTTTGAATAATTTTACTTTCTCACTATACTATATAGGCTAGTATAGAGAAAGTATAGTGATCGCAAAAAAAATCAATGTTGAGATTTTTGTGGAAATATCCGTTTTGGGACCCCCTGAGTCCAAAAAAGTGGTTTTTACAAAATGTCTGTATGTATAAAGCTAGACAGAAAACTATTCGATCGATTTCAACCAAATTTGCACCACACATGTACAGTAGGCCTGTATAGATGCACGAAAAAGGGTTTTGACAAATTTTGAAAAACAACCCCCTTTTTGGCCAAAAAACCCCCAACAAATCTGTTATTTTCCTTATAAAAAAACGGCTCGAACGATTTTGATAAAATTTGGCTTATTTATGGCTACCATATGCAAAAAACCGCATCTTTCTAAAAATTCTCTTTTAGCTAATAATAATAATAACTGATTTTTGGGGGTTTTTTGGCCATAAAGGGAGTTGTTTTTCAAAACCTTTTTACGTGCATCTATAAAGACCTAATTGACGTGTTTGGTGAAATTTGTTCGAAATCGATCGAATAGTTTTGTCTCTAGATAATAATAATAATATTTATTAGTTAATCTCCAACTTTAATAAAAAATCACCTCTTCTACCCCACCCTACAAGTCACAGTGAATCTGTTTAATAATTTTAATATGTTTGTGAGAAAGTATGTGCCAGTTCCTGGTACTGTTTATTTTACAAAATTTTAGATCCGCTGAACTTTTTCTCTAAAGCTCTAACACAGCTGTGTTTTTCAAAACTTTTGGGAAGGAATGGCGGTTTTAGCAACAATTTCAGAAATAGTTTGAAATCTAAATGTCGCAAAATACAAAAATTCATTATCACGTTGTTATTCTGAAAGTCATGCCTACACGAACCGACATATCTTAAAATCCAGGAGGATTTTGGAATATAGTAGAAATGCAGACAACCAATCAGTTGGGTAAGAATCACATACTACTTTTGAAGGACCAAATAGTCTTTAGATGAAGCAGTAATACAGTGAGTAGTGACAGTACAAGGAGAATCATTAAAATATTTTCATTGTAGGACAATAACTTAACTTTCAACTATGAGTATCTATGCTTCCTGCAAAGGGTTTAAGCGCAGTAAGTATTTAAAATTTATTTTAAAAATTAATATTATCTCTTGACACAACAAACTTTTAGAGAAAAGTCCAAGATTTTCAGTCATAAAATGTTTAGTAACAATAATAGCACAGATAATAAATAATGCAGTGCTTCACCAAAAATTATCAATTATAAATTACCAGACCTTTCTGAGGATAATTTTAAAAATAGAATAACATTACAACCCTGCTACACAAATCATTAGATTTTCTTTCTGTAATTTGAATGAATAATTAAAAGGCTAATACAGTATTAGAATTATACCACATTATACAAATCAAACAAGCAAATTTACTAACAAAGCTAAAACCTTAAGCAATACTTTCACATTTATTTGTTCATATCTGACTTTCAACTGGTCTTTAAAAACATTTAATGTATATACCTTATGTTAAGTTTTAAATGATGACAAATCGGATCGTGGCAATTTACTTTCCAATTTTTGCCCTAATCCATTTAGCACCAGATGCGATGTTGGCGAACAAAGCGGGGAAGTTGCCGTCAGTCCAGTTGACGGTCCAAGAGAAAAGTCCAAAGACTTTCTTTCGGAAGACGATCGGATCACCAAAATCTCCCTGAAATAGAAATTTGGTTTATTAATAACTTCAATATTTTAAACTAACATATTTTTTTATACAAGGTCATCATTAGGAATATATTCATCTTTAATGATACTGTAGACAACAGCGGAGCGACATGGATGGGATGGAGTAACTTCTTCCTTACAGTTAGCCAAATCAGTTTTAATGCAACAGTGAGCAATAGAACACAGAAAACACTGAAACTAGGTGGTCGAGGCTGAGAAGTTATTTCAAAGTCCGCCAGCAAGAAGCAGTTCTAACCCATTAAACTACTTTAAAATGGTTTGAAAACTTAAAAAAAACTATCGAGTTCATTTTACGTCTTTTCTATATTAAATATCAACTTAGTTACGCATTTTCGAAGTAAACATAGGCAAGTTAAAAATTGTTCCCAATAATAAACTTTAAAAAATTTTTTTAATTGACAATAGATATTAAACAAAAATTCCATGATTATTCCATTCTGACTTCAATGATTTTCAAGTTATTAATTTAATTTTTCTACCTTAAAGCACTATCATAAAATGGCAGTACTCTGTATTGTATATTACATTCCATGCCATTATTGTAGTATAGCCACAGGACAACATGTTTATATGTTATGAGGTTTGCAGGGGTGCAGAAAATGTTTTAGCACACAAAATTTCCCCAGAACACACTTTTTTCACTAAAAATTTCCCCAAAATTGTTCGCAATTCGCTACAGATGAGCCTGACATTAACACAGTTTGTTTATATATATTTCAACATATTTATCGATCTTATGTTTTAATAATTTTTATATAAAAGAGACTCACTTTTCAAATCTTTTATATTAGGTGGATACCATTTTTTATAAAACATATTTTATAAAATATTTTACAGTGTAACACGGCCCTAATACTTAAGTGGTTAAAACAAAGTTAAATGTTATCTTTAATTAGTTCCAATTAAATTGTAAACCGAATTACCTACCACAGTGACTACTGAAAATCGTCCGGACAGATTACACGAATTGAAAGAAAATTAAACTTAACAATTACTTTTCATTTGTTACATTTAGTTCAAAAATAAGTGTTCCCGACACGCTACGACTTTTTAACTGTCAAAATCAGTTCTCCCATACCCCAAAACACATAAAACTTTTCCCTCATTGTAGTTTTAAAATTTTGATCCAAAAACGAGACCCCGACACGCTACGACTTTTTAACTGTCAACATCGGTTTTCCCGTACCCAAAAACATATAAAACGTTACCCCACACTGAATTTTCAAAATGTTGATCCAAAAACGTGACTCGCAAACTCGTTTTTTTTGTACCCAAAAACCTATAAAACGATAGCACCACACTGTATTTTCATAATTTTGACCCAAAAATGTGACTCTGACGCGCTCCGCCTCACGCTAGAAAGCTCACACGCTTTTCAAACTCTCCGCAAAAAATTACGAAAATTTTGGTAAAAACAGGTTTTCTACGACGTCTGTGGGTGCTTATACCGTGTATAAAGTAACACTGATACATAAAAATACATCGCATCATTTCAATACTTCGGCATTTTAATGCAAGCCGAAGTAATAAAAAATGAGTACGCACATCACACATTGTACGCATTTTACTGATAGACTGATTTCGAATTTCGGTAAAAGAAAATTTAAAAACATCGGCAATACCTATACATTAAGTAACGTATAATTTGGTTTAATATGATTTAATTCTAATCGCTTAAATAATATCATTTGTATGAAACTAATCAAAATTTTCATACCGGTATCATAATAATCTATATATTAATAGGCAAGCACAAAACTTGTCGTCCTTTTTTCTCTGCTTGTGTGCATCGTAGGAGAAATTCGCGCATACGTTCGAAAGGTAGTGTCCTGTAGATGAGCAGAATCCCATTATAATTTACATCGGTCCTCAGGGATACGCCCCAGTGGCCCTCAAAGTTTCAATGTTAGTCTTATGGAAGGTCAATGGAAGAAGAAGAAAGATTTCTTTTGATTTTATCAGGGGCACAAAAAACAGCTGTTCGTATGAAAAGCTTAAAACAGCTGATTTTGATCAACAGCTGATTTTGATCAACAACTGATTTGGATCAAAAACTGAATATAATTTTAGGTTAGGTAAATCACGCAATATTGCCGGGTCCACTAGTTAATTTTTAATACCCAACGAATGTATTTGAACGCCCGTCAAGAATCAGGAAACTGTCATTCATCAACCGGCACAAAAATATCGTATCGGCGGCTCGGCCGTACGATATTTTGTGCTGTGAAGATTAATGTCGTATCGCGGTTCCACCGTACGATATTTTGTGCGGTGAAAATTAAATAGGAACCCTGTCCGACTTGCAACTTGAAACAGAGAGCAGACAACACACAACACACTTTGTGTGTGTGTGTTGGTGTGTTTGTATATGTATCGTACAAACCGATTAAGCTGACCTTTGTTCCCATTCATTTCTTATCTATTTTTCCCCAAAATAATTATATTTTCCTTATTTTTGTTGGATTTTTCCCCGGCCAAAATTTCCCCAGCTCAGTCCCAATTTCCCCTGAACCTCGTTCGGGCGTTCGGACATATTCTGCAGGCTTGGAGGTTTGTAACTAAAGTACACTGTCTCGTGGTCTATTTTATTTCCCTCGTAGAGTCTAGCGGCCTTCTCCAAGTTTTCATAATCAGGCCGCACAAAACCGTCATTCCCTCAATAGAGGTTGTCAACAAAGAAATATAACATTTAAAAACACGATGCAAAGCAATAACACTAACATACCCGTTTTGGCCAAAATATCTCGGTACGAAACATGTACCGAACTAGTCAACCAAATAGAAGGAAACTATTAATTAGGGAATGCGTCAGTGAGCCGACATATTTTAGCAGTGGTTGTATAGTAACAATTAAACAAAATCAACTCACCGAATGTCCTGCATTATGACTGCTAGCACACAACATAGAAGCGGTTACTGACATTTGCGTTCGTGAATAGTCCTTTTGACACTTCTTTAGGGGAACAACTCTCAAAGTGGCTTGCTGGTACGTCTTTTTGGATGTCTGAAACAAAACATTCACAATGAATAATAGAAACAATGAGGCTTCAGCTTGCAATATTTTGTACTAGCTGTACCGGAGGTATCATTTACATGGATATCGTCAGGGGTTTACCGGTACCGGACTGCTTTTTGTTAATCTTTGGTTTTGTTTTATTTTAACGTTGCACTGGACCATCCACTCCTTCATCACACTCATTCAACACTCGGTTCTGAATTTTACAACCGCCAATCCAAAAACCTCAAGATATCCCCACACTAAAGAGCATTGCGACTATGCGAGCCAACTACAGTAAAGTCTCCCACATTGTCCCTAGCTCGGAATCGAAATGGGACAACTTGGGAGCACCAGACATCCTTTTGCTAGCCTTTGATGTTTGGCTAGCGCTACAAACGACTAAAAATAAGAGATCGATGATTCAGAGTTGAGGCGGCAGAAAAACTTTAAAAAAACGACCCCAAAACTTTTATATTATTAACCTTTTTTTGCATGATAATTATTGTAATCAAAATAAAACTAAACATGATACAATTTGGACCACATTTAGTGATTAATAATATTCAATAACTAATTTAATTTCACGATTAATTAATTAAAAAATAAATATCCCAAATGAGAACACGACATGGATTATACATACAAACAATGGCTGTACACTGAGAAACGCTGTCACAAATACAAGGTCGAAAGGCACCCCGTAAGAGGAACTATTTAAACGTAGGTACCTGAACGCCGGCCGCACGGCGATTTAGCAAGTTGCCCGGTACAGGCTACCTCTCGCAAACTGTGAAAAACTAAAAAGTGGCTGGTCGATTTGACGTTTGACATTGTATGTTGTTTAGTTTTGTGACTTTTGAGTGTCGTTAGAATAATTCATTCACCAGCGTCTGTGTTGTGTGTTGTGTTCTCGTGGTAAGCTTGCTTGGGTTGATTTGTTTTTGTATACGAAAAATCATTTCTTGACATACATAAAATGTGTTTAGGTTTACAGTATTTTACCGAGGATTTAAATTTCTGATAAGGGCTATTGACTAAATAGTAGACATTTTGTCAAGTTTTTGCTTAAAATAGTATGTGTCTCTAAAATTTGCTACGTGCCATATACAAGAACAAAAATAGTTACATATACATGTGTACTTTTCTTACAAAAGTAAGCATATTATCTGCATCCTTAAGTTCACCAAAGATACGTAAAGTATGGGTTTTGGAAGTTATAATTTCAAAAATTTTCCGATCCCCCCTTTCCGGTCAATTCCGGCAGCGTTTTAGTGCTGGTTAAATTACGAGTAAACCCCTGGATATCGTGCTTCAAATCCTGAAGTGCGGCTACATCCAATCAGAATATCCGATTAATATTTTCTGTTTTTTTTTTGCAATGTACAGTAAAAAATATAAAGTCCTATCAGAACCATATCTTTTTGTTTTTAAACAAAAATGATTTTTATACCTGAGATACTTATTCGACAACTATGGAGCAACATCCCACTGGGACCCCTGTCCTGCACTATAAGAAAACTGCTTCTGGATCTTAAGGGTCTGCTGTAGTGGTGGCCATCTTAGATTTTTATCCCATAAGAGCAATGTTAAATTTCAAACCATTTATTTCGTTTACTTTTTATCATAAAATTGTTTGCAAGGTTCATTTTAAGCACAGTCACAATACGCATCCGTCTTGCAATTTACATTTTGTAAGTACAAAGTTTGAATTTTTTTCCTATCACAATAAGAAATTAATAATGAAAAATAATTTGCAAGCCGGATACTTTTTTAAAAAATATTCAGCTTTTTTTCAACACTCAATTATAAAATATAGACTTATAAAATGGTTTGAAATGAGGCAATGTCAAAGCGTTCAGCTGCAAGAAATTGCACTGTTTGGATAGGGATGTTTGAATGTGAGAAGCGGTTGCGTTTCTGGTTGCTTTCTCGTTTACTGGAGCAGACCCTTAATAACATTTTTTGAATCCAATTTCTTCCACACCCTGCCGACTCCCTTCCTCACATTTACACTTCCATTATCAATTTCATTGCTACTTAAAAATCAAACATCTTTACTACACGGCCAGAACATCTAAGCCTGCCCGATTTTATGAACTTAGATACCTCCGCATCTCTGTGCACCTTCTAGTTGTTAACATTCGTTGACTGATTTTACAGGATAGGTTCTCTTGGTTCAATTTGGATACCAGATAAATGAAGTGATTTAATTGCTATCTATAATTTTATATCCAAAACATGTTTATTTTTTCCTCCATTACATAGAATGACATGTTTTAATTGCATTTATTGCAAGTTTTCTTGCAGGCCAGGATTGGATCTCTTAACCCTACAACTGTTAGAAGTCTCTACTTGAGACTTCTCAGCGTTAGACTGCTCAAATTGAGTAGTCTTGTGACAACTCAACTTGTATTGAATATTTTACCCACTAAAAATCATCTTATCACAATAAAACAAAGCCGTTGGAAAGGAAATGATTTAAACTTTAAGTTTTGTGTTTGCAAATTTGTTCTAAAACTTATATTTACATATGTAATCATCGTTTTAAAATTGTAGTTTTCTAAACCAATTGATGCCGCGTGAGAAAGCAATAATAAATGACACAAATACATCACTTCTTTAAGGCTTTATATCTCTCGACAGAACTGTTTTCAAAGTAATATAAAGATACTTATGGATTCGTCAAGATTTTAACTTTCTAAAACTGCCTTCCAATCTGACGTCACTCTTATAGTTCCGAAAATAAAGAGTTTTCTGTAAACAATTGGAATTGGACAGTTTTCAACCAATGAAAAAGCACATTTTGCATTCGAGATATCTGCTACAATTCAATATATTTGTATAATGTTTATATCAATTTGTAGGGAAAACTTCGATCTTTCGTTTCGTGTAAACTAAACCATATTTACTGTAACGGTTTTATTCGTACAGTCCTGGGAAATTTTTGTTGAATTAAAAACTCGCCGTTCCCAAGTTCTAACAGTCAAGTCACACAGGGTATTGTATAGAATTGGTACATGAGAGGTTTCATTTGTTTGATCTAATTTTGTGATTCAAGTAAAACTTAGTCAAATACGTTTATGAAATAATAATTTATAAGTACACAGTTCAATTCTTTGATTTAATCTCTACACTTTGTTGTATTTCATTTTTTGCAAAGCATAATATATTCCTAAATTACTATTCAAACTAGGCCTAGTTTTGTTAGCAGTCTTGCAGTAGGAACATAAAAAAACTGGTGTTTTCAAAATAAGAAATTTGAAATTGATATATTTTTTATACAGTTCTATTTAGAACTAAATTACAAAACTTCTGTAGATTTAGAAAAAAATTACAAAAAATGTTTACTGCTTTTTATGTAGGCCTAAAGTTGAACTTTTTCCTTTCGTTACTGAACATTTTTTGTTTCTTGAGCTAATAACGTTGTAAATTTTACATCAATAAATTTTTTACAGGCATATATGAATTATTTGAACCTTTCTCTACAAAAAGCTATGGAACACTTTTGGATTAGGGTATACGAGGTGTGTGAGAAAAGTAATGAGACTGGCAACACTGTGGGCGATCTGGCAACGTTGTGTCTACCGGCCGGTGCTAGACCAGTTTGTTTATCCCTTCCACTTCCTCAGTCCGAGTTACAACTCCGTACAACTAACACATTATTTTTGACAGCGCCATCAGTGAAGTTGTGTTTTTGTTGTGCGTTACAGAAATGGAGCATCGGAATTTAGAGCAACGATGTGCAATAAAGTTTTGTGTTAAACTTGGTGAATCCGCGAGTGTAACTTTTGAAAAGTTGAAACAGGCCTATGGGGAACATTGTTTATCAAGAGCACAAGTTTTCCACTGGCACAAATCATTTTTGGAAGGCCGAGAACACGTTGAAGATGGACCCCGCTCAGGGAGACCTTCAACTTCAAAAACTGACGAAAATGTTGAACGTGTGAAGGCTCTTGTGAGATCAGACCGTCGTTTAACAATAAGGATGATGAGTGAACAGTTAAATTTAAACACTTTCATCGTGCATCAAATTGTGACAGACGATTTGAACATGCGAAAGATCGGTGCCAAAATGTTGCCGAAAAACCTCACAACTGAACAGAAGGACAATCGAAAAAACGTGTGCGTTGATCTTCTTGAGAGGATTGCCAAGAGGAATGACCAAGAATTCTTCAACTGTGTGATATTTGAGTACGATCCTGAAACAAAGCGGCAAAGCGAAGAGTGGCACACTCCGTCATCTCCTCGGCCGAAGAAATGTCGAATGAGCAAATCAAAGATCAAGACCATGCTGATTTGTTTTTTTGACAGTAAGGGTATCGTGCACAAACAATTTGTTCCACCAGGACAAACTGTCAATCAAGTTCTTTATAAAAATGTCCTTGAAAGGCTCAGGAAAAGAGTGATTCGTTTGAGACCAGACATTGCAGACAAGTGGATGCTTCATCATGACAATGCCCCGTATCACACGGCCATTTCCATCAATGAATTTTTGACCTCAAAACGCATTACTGTTGTTCCTCAACCCCCCTATTCACCTGATTTGAGTCCTTGTGACTTTTTCCTTTTCCCGAAATTGAAACATGTCCTAAAAGGACGTCATTTTGGAACTCTGGAGAACATTCAAAAGACTGTGACCGACCAGTTAAAATCCATACCAGTTGAAGACTTCCAGTGCTGCTACCAAGCGTGGGAACAACGACTCCGCCGGTGTATAGCTGCCCAAGGGAACTACTTTGAAGGGGATAACATTGTTGTTTGAAAAAAATAAAAACTTTAGTTAGTACAAAATCAGTCTCATTACTTTTCTCACACACCTCGTAATTACTATATTTGGCAAATTTTTAAAAATATGCTTGCACACACACTGAAATGGCTTGGCATTGCAAAAAATTAGAATTAACAGTTTAAGGGTTAATGTTGATTCAGTACTAGTAATGAGATTAAGATCATTATAATCAGCATTCCTAAGTAGTTGAACAAGCAATATATATTCCTATTATATATTGTCCCAGATGTGTGTATTCACGATTCTCAAACTGTCTTTTTAAGAGCAACATTCAAAAGGGAACCCACGTCTCACAGCACCAGTCATATTGAAATATTTAGAAAGTCACACACATACAAAATATTTTGTATATTTCGTCATCATTCTTCCTAAATGCATTAATTTCTTTGGGCTACCCATCCCAAATAAAGCTGTGTTTTTGTTAGCATATTTGAAATTTGACTATTGGAAGTATCTGATTTATACTGGAAATTTTCTGGTTCACAGGTTTTAACTTTATTTGTGTATTACTAAAAACAGATTTCAAACCATGTAATGTATTTATATTACTTATTATACTTACTGGAGATGTGTTCCAGCCACTCAGAGTAACTCTTTGCCCAGCCTTGGCATTCCTTGTTGCATAGTTCACTTTCCTAACCTTCTTGTTAAACTTTATTCCATTCTTTATTTTCAACAATCCAAAGTCATACTCATGGGAGGCCACACTGAAGTTGTCGTGTGTGTACACTGCTTCTACGTTGTACAAAGTCCCACCTGTAGTGCTGTTGTCAGATCCAACACGTATTTGGTACAAATCAGGATCACCTCTGAAATACAAAATAAACCAAAAGGTGAAGACTGTTTTCAATTCTATTTGTTTTAGTTTTTCATTGGACAAGACAAGAAAGATACAAAACTTTTTAAATTATTCAGAATCAAGAAAAAAAAATCGAATAACAAGCTATAACATGTACCTATAAAAAACATAAATAATTTTGACAAAAATATACAAGAATAAGCTGTTATAAAAGAAAACATCACATCAGCTTTGAAATAACAAGATTTTGATGCAAAAACTCAACAATAAATAAAAGAATCCAGACGATAGAAATTACCGAAGGCTAATTGTTAATTGTCATTTAAAACATCGTAGGTCGCAAAAAATTGCACCGTCCTGATTTTTTGGGATGTTGTTACAATAGATACTAATAGTGTAAAACAAGTTTGCAGCTTTGAAAGACCTGTGCTAACTGCTTGGTGCTCAAAAAACCTCGAAATTTTCATACATTTTAAAGTTTTTGGCTTGAAACTTCTAAAAGACACATCCTTCGGAAAATAGCACCATTTACACTTTTAAAGTAAAAACAGAATTCACAGCAATTTTAGTGCATCCGCAGCTCTGTAGGTCAAATAGGTCCCAAGATTTGCCATTTTCCCTCAAAAAGTTTGACATTGTAGTTTTAGCCGTTTTCCAAGCAGAATATCGGCTACAGTACTCATTCTATAAAAAGTCATGATGATAAAGTTGTAGAGCAGTTCTTTAGCTTTAATTTAAACACAAGCGGAAGCCTGTATGACCTTGGGTGTAACTTTTATAAGTTTGTACGTTATTATTAATTGCGCTGGATTTCATTTTGCATTATATTATAAACCATTTTCCAAAGAGTTATGTCTTTCTTATCCTTTACAAAGGTCTTGCTCCATTTCTTCAAAAATCCGATTTTCTTAATTTTTAGTTTTTTTTATAACAAGGGAACTAACTATTGGTCCTACAAAGAGCTGCAAGACACATAATCTTTGATTGAGAGATGCTGGAGCACAGATGGAGAGCTCTTTAGAATCCAGCAACCAGGGGACGAAGAAGACACGTGTGTAATTTGTGGAGAAAATCCAGGACTTCACAAGGGGTAAAGGCTTCTAACCAGACAAGAGCGGCATCATAGAGGGCACAATATAGCTAAGGTTGACGAACAAAGAATT
>JAGFPH010009789.1:3833-16289 GCA_018207615.1 Philaenus spumarius | reverse complement strand
CTGTGTTTTGCAAGTTAATCTAATGAAATCTGTTTTACATAACAGCGGGTTGACTGTTATAATAGGTTGGCAAAATACCTGTAACCTATTACCTGTTTTGATCTGGGTATTGTCAAACTGTTACCAGCTGGTGCATAATATAAAACATATCTGGAAACAGTTTTTAATTAAAAAAAACAGAACCTCGAAAACAAAAAGATTAATTTCAGTTTAATCTCTATTCGTCTATGTAGGCCTACTTGTTTTGCATTTGTTGGAGGCAGAACCTGTTATAATTCTTATTGCCTCTTAATAACAGGGCTAACCAGAAACTAACTTATGTTTTGTAATTAAAAACCAATAAAATAAATGTCATTATATACATTTGAAAGGAAAAATCTAAAACGGTTTTTCTACATAGTCACCATTTCTAATTTAATAAAGGTCTTTGCTCCAAAAGACGTAATCACTGAACACACCTCACCACTTGCAGGATTTCGAATTAAAGAGCATATTTCTATAGTTAAAACAAGCAAAATGAAAAACTAGCAGTCAACACGCTACTACAGCTTGATGCACACTGACTGCAGAAACCTGTTGATGCCCTGCCAAACATAAAAACCCGGTACTGTACCTAATTCAATAAAACACTTTCCAACTTTACTAAATATTGGTCATGCTATTTCTATTAAACCATTTCAATGAAGGATAATGTAAACTGCCTACCTGGTAAGGATGGTTACGAATGCTGGTAATCTTCCCTCCAGTGATACCAAATCGGCCGTTAGCATTGTGGAGATTCCTAGCACCCAATAAGAGTGACTGTGTATCCACAGCTGCTAGAACATGTTGGAAATTGAGTTAGAAAGTTCAAATTCTTTTGATTTAACTAAACAAAACAATACATCACAATGAAATGTTTCAAAATCTATTTAATATAATTGTTGCATCAGACAATCTTAGGTAAATTGAAAAATATATTTTGTTTTTCTTGTTCAGTTAAAATATAAGATTTTTTTATAAATAATAATTAGTTGATGTAATCAAACTAAAAAAATGTAGCCTATTTTCTTGTACGTAATTACAATTTTGTACTTTTGATAAAACATGTTTTAATCTGCTTGAAGTATAGTAACTGGTTTTACGCTTTTGTTTCAATAAATTTACAAGGAAAATGTTTTAGTTATAACAGAAAATCAGGAAAAGTAGTAAAGACAGTAAATCCAAGAAATAGGTACTGCAGCCAACAAGCAAACTAATAATATAAAATTGAAATTAAATTATTAAAAAAATATTTTAAAAAACTAGAAAATGGAAAGAACATACCAGCTCAATTTACACTACGTCTTCATGCGAAACTGGGGTGCCAACCCATTCCCAAAAAAATCTAGACAATAATCGTAATGTTCAGTTAAAATGGATTTCTATTATTTAGTTTGATAGCAAACCGATGTTACAGTGTAGCCAACTCTAAAGTTTATACTAATATAAATAAAACAATTTAACAATTAAAAAATGTATCAAGTTAAATATTTAATTTAATCCTATATACAAACTAACCTCAAATGCTTTTTTAACATATACACATTTGTTTTACATTACGCTAACGTTTCACAAATTTATTACTTAGGCCTATCAATTCATCTTAAAATAAATGTTATTCACACCTTCCCCTAAACTAATTTCTCCATCTAGTGATGTACACATTTCTTTTTCACTATGCTAACTTGTCACAAATTTGTTCAAAGGATATATGAAAGTCATCGTTTAAATATGCACACTTCCTATAATATTATTCTTACATTTGGCAACATTAGCTCACTGATATATTTTGTATGCTCATGCAGTTCCAAGATGGCCGATCACTAACGTCAGTAATGAACTAATTGATATAAAATTTGTGTAGGGATTTTTTGTTATCGGGAATTTACATTATTTAATATTAGTGTTTTCAATTTAGAAACACAGTTTATTGAAAAAGCGGCAAATTGCTTAGATTGTACTACACTCTTCTAAAAGAGATGAATATAAACAGAGAAGTGAATTATAAACTAATGCTGTTATTCCTATGAATTAATATTTTTTTAAATCATAAGTTTTAGAAGAAACTCAGATACATCTTGATGGAAAATACATATTTAATTGCATACATTTTTATTAGGCCAGGAAATACTAGGCTGAAAGAAACACTGCTTTCAGTTTTACTATAAGACTAAACCGTTAACTGAAAGTTAGTTTGAAGTGTATGATTGGATGCAGTAAAAATTGATATTTATAAAAAAATGATTAGCCTAAACTTGATCTTTTTTTAATAAAATATAACTAAACACTCATAACGTGAAATAAACAACAAAATATCAGCGTTGAAACCAGTTACTAAAACTTAGCACTTTGTAACTATTTATACCTAATAGATCAGTACAAAATACTATTGAAAAATATTATTTGACAAACAAAAATCTAGAGAACTAAAGGTATTTTCTGTTGGTTTTGAACATCCATGTCTTGGTTATGTAATACTAAATTTTTAAAATAATTTTTGGAAAATGTTCAAGTAATTTATGCATGATAGTCTCAAATGTTATGCTTCAAATTTTACATTCATCATTTAGTTAAGATGGTTATATAGATAATTTTTCAAATTAAAAAGAGCATTAATAATCAATGCAAGATAGATGGTAGCACAAAATGAACCAACTGAAAGTAGGCTATTTCTTGTAGAACTCGTTTTGTAGTTTTTCCTCGCCGAACTTGACCTGACGTCGAACCCGACAAGTTGGGTGTTGTTGACACACAGTCGAACGTCTGATCGAGCAAGTTGGGTGTATCATCAGTTGGACAATGGATTTTGAGTCAGCCATAGCTGTTTGTGCTACTGTTTTATGATTGAGAAATAAAAAGAAAAAGAAAGGTCGACGCTTGTAGTCTACACAATAGTTTTTGGACAGAAGCAAGTTTAGCCACATGAATCTACTAACTGAATTTGCAATCAGAGAAACTGAAGACTTCAGAAACTATCTGAGGATGAGCTAGGAATGTTTTGAAGATTTACTTGGACGAGTTTCCAAGCATATTGAAAAAAGAGATACGCATTTGACACAGTCAATAACTGCTAAGGAACGCCTTGTTTCCATTCTTCAGTTTCTAGCCAGTGGGAAAAACTACGAAAACCTGATGTCTGATGCTCGGCTTGAGTTGGGTGGTGCATGTTGGAATGGAGCCTACACAATATCGAAAATGTTCAACGAGCCGCTCGATAGTGTGTGGGGGCTTTTAAACAAAGTATCAAGATATGTTGTGCAAAATTAATGCAAATGCAGAAGACAATCTGTTTTATGATAAGGTCTGCAGCATTAGTAGGCCTATGTAATTTAAACAAATATAATGAAACACTGAAACCTAGTCATCACGTCCATGGATACCTGAAAAAAAAAACATTGAAGATTAAAATAAAACCACTATTATAAAAATCAAGTATTTTGAACTGACAACTTAGAACTTCAGGTCTAAAGAAATAAGTTGCACAGACTTTGTCTCTCTAACCAAAAACAATTTCTAAAAGAAATAAATGTACAGTTTTGTTTATGTCCTTTCAGATTGCATTTGAGTAAATTTCGATCTAAAATTAATTTAAAGTGAAAGTTGTTAAAATGAAATTTACAAGATTACCATAGTTTTTTGGGCAGATTGAACTAAGTCCTACTATTTCATACCATATGCAGTTAATTAAAAAACTGTACTTACAGGTATAATAATTTATATTCATTCATATAACTTATTGTATAAAAATTTAATGTGACAGATTTAAAAAAATTTATTCTGTTGGACCAAAAACTGAAATAGCACAATATAGCCTAGAATTAGGTAGAATAGGCCTATGTCGCCTGTATGGCAAGTTAAGTAAGCTATGATATTACATTTACGAATCTAGAAAATATTGCATAAAATAATATTGCATAATACTCATATGTACAAATACAAGCACTAATAATATTATATGTATAAGTAGAAAGCAAACAAATGGGTGATGCTTCCAAAAACCTACATACGTTAATGGGAAATAATCTATTGCTTTATTAAACATTTTGTAACCTTATTATATTTGGCAAAAATTTCAACACATCTTACTACAGATAGCCTAACTTAGTTATTAGTATTCACACAATATTATAAATATTATGTTTAAACTAAAGTAGAGAATCTTAAGTAAAAAAATATAAGGCCTATTAACAAATAAACTTGTTGAATGAAATGTTTGACAATATGACTGAAATAATGTATTGTAGAACACTATAAGTGATCCTGAATCATATACAATTAGTAATAAAATCTTCAAGTAGCATACCTAACAGATCATAAAAAAAATTGGTCTAATGGTTTTAGTTAAAAACTTTTGAATTATTCTCTAAAAATATCTTCCTATAAGAATGTTTTAAAAGGCTACAGAACAATGCAACCTGATACCATTAATATAATAAGCATTCCAACAACATTGAATGAAAAAAAAAGATAAGAAATATGTTACAGTTATATAAAGGAGGATCACTCTATCGATAGACATATATATAGGCCCTAGTCTGTATTCTACTCTGAATCGATAAATTCTTAACCAAGGCATTTTAACTAAGCCAAATAAAATTGCATAGTTATAGTTGTTGTATAGGAACAATAGTTATGATCAGAACACAGAGTAGGCCCTAGCCTACAAATGTTTCCAATATATCCTATGTTTGATCAGGGGTATTCATATTTAAAAAAATAATAGTAAAGTTGTTGGCAAAGCACTTAAAGCCCTATAGGCTTATTATAGGTATTTACTTCCAATGGGCCTTAAATGGTTTTAAAATAAAGCAGAAATTAAAATTTGTGTAAATTACATAATAGTCATTAAGTTATCAGACTCTGCAAAATAGGAAAGTGCCAATGCGGGAGGTTTGCCATCATGGATACGTGACAAAACGTAAAACATGCCAGAGAGTTATATATATTACATAGGCTATTTGTTTAACGTCATAAAAATACTATAAAAAACAAACACACTCAGCGAACGGTAATAGGCTAACAAGAAATTTCTGTGGTTTTAGTAGTCCTAAGTAGACCTTGGTCAGACTTAAAATATTAAACTAAATTATTTTTAACCCTTAACTGGTCTCGTGGGGTCTTCCAGGACCCCAGCTACTTTTATTTTTTAAATAACTTACGGAAATTAATTTGTATTATTTTCTTGTTGTAGGACTTTTCCTGACTCATACGAACAAAAATTATAAGGTCATAAAGGACTCATCAAGTTAACCCGTTTTCTAGAAAAAAATACCTTGGGGTCTCAAAAGACCCCAAGTGACCAATTGTGTTACTTTTTATACATACATTTCTACATTTCTACTTAGCCTATATACATATATACAATATTTATTTTTTATGTATATTATATCTAATCTAACTTAAAATACCCTGAAAAAACCAAATCTCACCTAATATAACCTTATCTAAGCTATTCAACCTAATTTGAATCATGTTCTAGTAGGGTTTGAAAAAATATTACGACAAAAAATTACCCAAAAACTTGTCCGTCAGTTTTTTTTCTTTTGTTATATTTGTCATTTTTATGTTTTAGGTAGACACATCATACTATGATCTTACAAGAAAGATATAAAAGTAATGGATTTAGTTCAAATTTAATGACGAAAAAAAACCTTAAAAATTTGCCGTTCTAGTCGTTACAAAACAGGACATGATATATATAAACTTAAAAAAGGGAGGATATATTTGTTAATAATAATAATTTTTTATGTTAAATGTAGCCTTTTATACAGAATAATAAAACAAAATATATGGTTTGTATTTAAAAAACCGTTTAGTATTTTTTATCCTTTAATATCTGACTGGGGTCCCAAAAGACCCCACATGACCAGTTACGTTTTAAAAAATCACCTGACCAGCTGAGGGTTAACTTACTGGAAAAGTTTACCAGCAGTTCGCCAATTATTTTTCATATATCTACCACTATGTTGATAAGTAGTGAAATAAGACCAAAATACAGTAATTAGATTTTTAAGGTAACACAGTATCACAAAAGAAATAAAATAAAATTGAACTAGAATCGTTTACTTTGTGTATACCAAACACAAAATTTACATGTAGACCTATCAAGGCTACTAAATTTGTCAAAATTTAGTAGGTAGGTCTACATGTAATTTAAAACTTAATTAAACTATAAGGTCGTTTTGTTGAACAAGGAACAATCCAGTGGAGTAATGTACACCTCTGCAGACCCCAGACATCGAGAAGGCCCGAGAGTTATTATTTTCAAAATAAATAAAAATTTTAAACTATAACAATATTTTTGTAGTTTTATTTTACAACCATGTCATATCTTTGAAAAAAAAAACTAGGATTAATAGCCTACTAATTTTAATTAGATAGCATAGGCTATATTAACATTTATTGTTGACAACAGAAGTTTATTAATTAGATTTTTGAGAAATAAGGGTACTTACGTACTATACAGAGGCCACTATTTTTAGACATTTTTTATTACATAATATTTTTAGTAGTAACCTAGCAATTAAACATACTGTGACTAAATACTATAGGTTAGAACTTTAGGCTATTTTTTAAAATTATTATTTTTGCATTTCTTTTGTTTACAATACCTAACCTAGCAACGTTTAAAAAAAAGAGTGGCCTCCATGTAATACGTAAGTACCGAAATAAGAAAGTAAAGAATCATTTAGATGAACTTTGTCAAGACAAGAGGTCGACAGACAGCGAAAAATATTTCAAAGTAGCCTAGCCTATCTGTATTTTATGCAACTCTGGACACAGTGATTTCTCAATTAACAATTAGATTCAAAGCTGACAGAAATCAGTAGCCTTTTCTCAGTTCTTTCCCAACATTTTTTTGAAGGCAACCGATGTTGAATTGTCTAAGAAGTGAAAGCCCTGGTCAATAAATATGAAGAGGATTTGAGTGTCTACCTTAGTTTTCCAACCAACTCTTTTAGAATGGCTCTGAAATCATATATTGAAAAAAGACATCAATACAACAGATCAAGTTAGCAGATCTCCTCTTTTTGGAAAACTACTCAATCGCACTTTGTGCACAGCTTCACTTCTCTTTTTGACCTTACCAGTAATTTTGGCGAGTGGGTGCGCTCATTTTAAAAATTAAAGCTACTGTAATTGAAAATTATTTAAGGAGCACAATGACCCAAGAGAGACTTGAGTAGCCTCAGCTTATTGAGTATTGAAAATGAACGAGCTAGAAATCTGGATTTGAATGAAGTACCGGTAATCGAAATGTTAGTATAAAAAAAAGAAACGGCTTGCCAAAACCAATTAAAAAGACAACATAAATTGTTCTTTACAATCAAACCACTAAAGTAGGCCTATAACTTATGTAAGTTGCACTTTATTATTTATTTATTTACTCAGTTTGTTTCCGTGACTAAGATGATTCGACAACCATGTAGGCCTATTTGTGTGTTGTTTTAAATTTCTATTTGATTTCATCTAGACACTTGTTTAGTTTTACTTTACTGGATTTGTATGTTTCTCAAAGTATATAAATAAAACTTTTGAAACTAAGTACTTTGGCACACATTTTATTTTATAATGGTAACGTGTTAGCTATTAAAAAAAAAAAATACCAGCTAAATTGAAAAAAAAAAGAATGACTTCCGAGAATAAATTTAGTAACATACACTTCTAAAATATCATCTTAATTCTCTAAATTGTATTTTATGTGTATAAATTTGAATTGTAAGTGTAGGCCTAAAGGCTTTTTTCAGCTAAACAGGTTATTTTATTTGTCCAAATAAATACGAGCCATGGTTGTTCGTGTTTGTGTTAAAAAAATTGCTCAATAAACAGGGCAGTGAAAATTTTTTGCTGGTAAATTTAACTGTCTGAAAATGTAACACCACTGGAACAAACAAAAATGTATTTATGTTGTCAATTCAACTAATTTATTATTTCTAATAGAAAAATAAATAATAAAAACAAGTTATGTTTACTGGGTAGTAGATAAACGATTGAACAAAGAACCACAGAGTTTTATTTTTAGGGGTAGAACCAGTTTAGCACTGTGGTCGAGTTGTAACTATCAGCTGCCTTGAATTGTACTGAAACTCCACCACTCTAGTAAGTCGCAAACCTTTTATTTTCATTTCTATTTACAGATTTAAGTTTTACACTTTTTCTCAGATGAATGAGTTTGTAGGTTCTATGTGCGAGTTGATGTTAAAATGTGTGTGACTCAATAATTCAAGCATCAACTTATATATTTTTCTTAGTACTACAGTACAATATTATATTTAATGAAACTGTTAATTTTAAGACTTTGTAAAATTAATATCACTAACTTAAACAAAGATATGATACCCTATCTAAAGGTTGTAAACATATTATAGGTTCTTAGTACATTATCATAATTTACTCTTTTCAAAATAATATTAGTAAAGTGAATCCCTTGTTTTAAAATTAATTTATCACAACTTGGTATGATGGTGTTGAGAAAGAAAAAGACACCAACATTAAATAGGTTTAGAAGGCCTAAAAAATCCTACAAGGCTACTTATTACAATCATATATTTCAAATAAATTGTATAGCCTAAATATAAATAGCCTATAGGCCCTTGTAGGCCTAACAAAAAAAGCTTAGGGCCTAGTCCGACTAGATATTGTTTAAAATTCGTTTGCATTACAAAACAAACTATAACAAATCCTAAAACAGAAAACATACCTATCATTATCTAAAACAATTATTTATTACAAACAAGTTTGTAAACAAACCTACTAGACTGTGTAAACAAAGTACATAGGCATAGGCCTATCTGGTTTCAGCCAAATGGGTTGACTGCTAGTAAAATAACATAACTCAAGACGGCCAGATAAAAATAATATTACAGTATTTCTTGTAACTAAACAAATTTAGTGAGTTACACCAATTTTGTAAAATGGAATCATCAGAACAATAGTAATTTACATATGGGTGTGGTCATATTTAAGTCTTACAGCTGTATATATGCTATAGCTAAATAAATAAGAAGGAAAGCTTTCCAGTTTGCTAGACCAGACAAAATGAAGTTAATTATAATTCATTAATATTATTTTAGAATAGCAATAACGAAAATTTTAATAAAGTTATAAAATATTTGTTGTAGTTTTTGTATACACATCGTTTTCTAGGTTAGGATCATGCAAGCAACTAGTATTTCTTAGTTACAATTTATAAATAAGACATTATTACCAACACTAAATGTATTTTCAGACTGACACATATCTTAATTATTTGCATACACTTGTAATTTTTAGCCAAATACAACAATTTTACAAACTTTAATAAATAATAAATTATTTACCCACAACATTTAAGCTTCCGGATATGCACCCACAGTCACAGCCGTCACAGCTGACTATAATTAAATTATGAAATAGGTATTAAAACGATTTTCCCGCTTAAAATACAGCCATTTGAATCAGGTATTATATTGAAATTGCTTTACGAAACCATGGACTTATTATATTTTAATACATTGAAATCAATTTTTAATAGTACTTTACGTTAACCTTATATATGAATGTCTGTATGTTTCCTTTAAAATATAGTTCTTAAAACTTGTATAACGATTTAATTTAAAAATCTGTTACTAATCTGTGTCCAATTGAGATCATTGATCTAGTAAGTAAAAGAAAAAAAGACATTATCTATGAATCACCAGCTGTCAATTGTTTACATTTTTGCATTTACATCTACATATTAACCTAGGCCTGTCATCCGTATTCTGTCTTTGAAATTAGCACTGCGAGCCTATTTTGTACAAGTAAAACCTACATTTTAAAAATTATGTCGTTACGTTGATCTAGTCAATAGTAGTAATTTATTGCAAAAATGATTCCAACGAAAGTTGTGTTGATAGAAGTGGGATCCTTCAACCCCCCAACGAATATGCACCTTCGTTTATTTGGTAAGTGAATCAAGACTGCTATTTTAAAAATTATTAATTTTCAAATACGATAGTAATTGTAGTACATCTTCATGTTACTTTTTGTAGAATATTATAAGCCTTGTCTGTATGCAATATATAAATGCAGAAATATTTTCTTCCTGTTTTCATGAAATTGCACAACTTGCAACTCCAATAGGCTACTGATTTAAGGTGCAAGTTTACTATTCAACCCTAGACTAACCTATGGCAACAGAAATGCAAGAATAATAAAAAAAACCTAAAAGGTTCTAACCTATAGTATTTAGTCACAGTATGTTTACCTGTATTCAACATTTAACAGTAGAATGTAAAACAACTTCGGTGTCTGCAAAAATATTAGGCTAGGGTGGAATACTAAACTTACGCCCTGATTTAAATATAGTAGGCTATTGAGTCTCATAAAAAAGCTAAATTTACTAAAATACAATTTTCAAATAAAATTATATGAATCAAACTATTAGTTAACACAGACCTACTTATTCTCTCCTATGGCATAAACCTATTTAATGAAATGTTTTGACTTAAACAATATGAAATTGAATTTCACATCCTACGTGTATGTATTAATATCCGCATAATTGGATAGGCTATCTTATTGTGATACAAAAGTAACCTTTTAAGTAACATAATGAATTCTGCTACCCCTTATGGAATGTTAACTCTGAATTCAAGTTTCATCCAGGTAGGCTATTGGAATAGAGTTGTACGTTTTTGAACTACTGCAACTCATTGATTTTGGAATGTTAACTCTCAATCAGTTTCATCCAGGCAAGGATGATTTTATTGAAGGACTTTTATTTTCTTTAGGAAACGTCTTAAAGTTTAAATAGATAAGCTAGCCTCAATGTCAATCTTAGATTCATAAAAAACAAAAAAATAGATATAAAATTGAAAGAGATATTAAAATGTTATACTCAGAAGTCAAATCTCTTCTTGATGTAAGAATTTCATAGTTAGGCTCTACATACTGCAAACCAAACCATAAAAACTGGACTCTCCAAAACAAATTTTAAACTTTTGGCAAAAATTAATTAGTGCATTACATAAACCATACGTTTCTTGAGTCAAAGAGGCAATTTTGTAGGCCGGGTAATTTTAGTGAACATTATATATATATATTATGTAGGCTATAATTAAATTACAAGTAAAAAAACATAGACCAAGACCGGGGGAGTTGAACTTGGGACCTTTACGTTTCCGTCGTAATGCTCTACCAACTGAGCTGTACTCTGATCGCTCCAGATATTGGTCGATGTTATCTCACTTGTATGGTTTTACCTACTGCAATTATTGAACTATACTGTGGATACACTATAAAATGTAGTTAATTATATTTGGGGGCTAAATCAACAAAAATGTCCTAAGAATTCCATCAAATCTAATCCTAGTAGTCATCAATTTGCACATTTTGTTTCCTTGGAATATGTAGGTCTACAAAGATAAATTATCCTATATTTGTTCTTTGTTGATTTTGGTCTTTATTTTGCACATTATCAGCATCGAAGTTTTCTCTACCATCAGACAAATTTTTATTCAACCACAATGTAAATCTTAATTTCAGAGTTCATGCTGAGCTGATAAGGTGATAATTATTGCAATTAATTATTATGAAAGGTATTTACTAGCAAATCTCAAATAAATAAAATGTTTGCGCATAAAATCTCAAAACATAAACACACGGTTGGTTTACTTTCAGCATCAGCTTTTCACAAAAACTCTGTGACTTCGACTGACGATTTGTGTCTGGTGAATGTCCTAACCTTACACAAGAGATACGAATAGATTGATAACTCGAAACACTGATCCTTTGATAACAATTTTTTCATATTAGGGCAGAAACACTTTGGTGTTTGATGTTAAGGTTAGTTTTGACTTTTATCGAAGTATAATGACTTATTTATGTATAAAATACTAGGCCCTATAAAACATTTCTTAAAATATTTTTAAATTTATTTAACAAAAAGTGGTTATTAGCCCACCTATTATAAATAGCAGCCTATATTTCTGTATCATGACCTTGATAGTTCACAAATCCAAGTTGCATTAATCAACTAAAAATGTGTTCTTTTGTAAAGATCTTGTAATATCATCTTGGTTACTGTATGATTTTTGTTGATTTGTTTGCTTAGTTATTTAGGTAGTTGTTTTGCTATTGTTTATTTAACTAACCTACTTGATTAAAACACCTGTCTAAAATTTGTGATAATATCTCCTCTCCATGACTCTATGATAAGAACGATTTATTGCTAGCAATATATGAGCAATGCTCTATAGGCCTATATATTATTTTTTCATGGTACTAACCACTTTGCTCCAGATGATACTTCGTGTCCATATCTTCATACTTTTGCCGCATTTACAAATTATTAATCCTCACTAGTAGCCTAATAATCCAGTCCTTATGAATATTTCCTGGTTTTAAAAATAAGCAACAGCAAAGTTTAGGCCTACTGTAACTTTTCTGGGTTCTATTTAACAGTCTGATTTC
>JAGFPH010009788.1:16149-35017 GCA_018207615.1 Philaenus spumarius | reverse complement strand
AATCCACAGAACCCAGTAAGATAATACTTTTAATATTTTAGTAAGATATCTACTTATATAAAGCTAGTTATATATTATCTTTTTACATCTTACTAAAATATTAAAAGTATTATCTTACTGGGTTCTGTGGATTCGCCCGCAGATAGAAAGTTAATGAAATGAATATTGGTGAAAATATTGAACTGAAAAAGATAAAACTGCATAATACCGCCAAAATTAGCAAAGTAGACGAAATAAAATTTTTCGGTAACCTAAAATCTTATTATGTATAATTTCACTGGGTTAAGGATGCCCACATAAAATGAATCGTAACGTAAGTTGACCAATGGGAGTTGGTGGAAGTGATCTATTTTAAGGATTTATGGGGAGGATTTTTTAAAGAATAACATTTAACATGACTGACTTTTACCGTGTTATTGGTAAACCCCACAAATGCAGTAGCTTTTGTTTAAAGTGCATAATAACTGTTGCATGTGCTGCATGAAATCTTATTTTTATTATTAATTTGTGTTAGTTTATTGAAAAACTTCGATAATTGGTTTCAATATATTCCTAAATCACGAGTTAAAAAGGATTCATTTGTACATTTTCCATTTTTACTGAGAGTTTCATACACAGCAGACTTCCTGAACATCTGGGTTATTATTTATTATTTGGGGATACTTTTCAAGACGGGGAATGTTGGTCTTTTCCACTACTTTTGCATTGGGCCTTGTGAGTTAGGGCAACTTTGCATGCCCTACTACCGAATAATAAAATATACGCTCAGTAGAATATAGGCCTATGAATGACAAAAATAGAAGTATGTAGGCTATTCTAATTTAAGATACGTTTTCGTGTCCAGGAATAGAATAGAGAAATACACAAGGATGTAGACGTAAGCATTACAACAGTCTTGAATAGTCTAATGTTTAGTAAATATCCTTTTTAAGATAAGCTATTCATAATCTCGTTTTCCTTTTTGGGAACGTTTGTTTTGCCTTTTATGTTTGCAACTCACATTTTATGTTTACTAAATGTACGTCGTGATTGAAGCGACTATTCTATCAGAGTTCACTTTTGCCGAGTACGGATTGTTCCACTGGACGTTGTTATGAATCCAAGAAAATTAATGTTATTAAAATTACTTTTGTTAGAAGTCTTACATAATCTTCCGTGTTAGTAACATTTTGATTAGAAGTTAATTAAAAATATCATAGAGACCAATGAATAAACTCCATACTTAATAATATATATTCCTGTTAATTGAATTTTCAAAGCACAGCTGATTAGTCGTTCTGTTTGGTTGGGTACTAATTTTCAAACACGATAACACAAATAAACTTAACACCTAATGAACTGCATTAGGCCTTCACGCATTTTGTTGATCTTAAAAAAAAGAAACAAATAACATAAAAAACATGTATGTAAAACAATTCTGTACTACTGATATTTGCGTCAAAATTAAATCTTAAAGAATTATATAATATTTAATCCATCTTTTGTAATTGAGTGCAGAAAAAAATGAATATTCTTTAAAATTGCGATTCACTTTTAATTATAGATTTTTTATTGTGTAAGGAAAAAAGTACATTTTTGGCACTTAAAAAATTTCAATAACGTGACAAATGAACGAGTTTAAAAAAATATGAAACGCCAAATGGATGTGCATTATGACTGTGGTTAAAATGATACCTTGAAAACAATTTTATGATAAAATAATCAGAATAAATGGATTTTAAATTTTAATTGAACATAGTTTACGGGATCAAAATTTTTGCCAATAAAGTCTTAAAAAGTTGTTTAGTGATACTGTATTCAAGTTATGCACTCTTAGTATAGAAACAGAGGTTTGGAAGCAAGAATGGCGTATGTCAGTCACAATATCCGTTCTCTCTTTGTTGTTAAAAAATGTATGCGCAGTAATTTAATTATTTACATAGCTTTCAAGTTATGTACTCCTATTACAGAAACAGATGTTTGGAAGCAAGAATGGCGTAAGCCACATTGCTTTTGTGATTTTGAAACATTGAAGAATGAAAAATAGCAGGTTCGGGTACAGAGGAGGGGAAGGAGGGGGGTCATGACCCCTCAAAAAAAATGTTTAAGGCCTGATGTTTAATTTAACCGTACAAGCGCCCAGACAACAAACATTGTCGTTTCAGCGCGCCGAGCAAGTGACAGCTTCTGAAATTGTATTGTCTGAATGTATTGTAAACTATTGTATCGTCTGAATGTATTTTATATTTCATCCACTAAAAATCATAAAATCTCAATAGAATAAAAACCATTGGAAGTGTTTTAAATATAAATTTTTGTATTTACAAATTTGTTCTAAAATGAATTTACATAATGAATAATATTCGGTTTAAAAATTGTAGTTGTCTAAACAGCTGACGCCGAGTGAGGAAACAAAAAGAAAAGACACAAAACCTGTCTGTCTCCTTTCTAATCGTTAGGCAATTTATTATTATTATTATAATTTTTTTTTTTTTTTATATGTGAATTGCATTTAAGCATACTTCTCGCCAGAGAAGGTTCTGTGGGACTCGGTCCGAAAGGACAACTCCCACTAAACCACCTCCCCCTCCCTGTAAATTTTTACATATTTACAACTTTGTTAAGAAATATTTTCATCTTAACTAAAACATAAGTTAATAAAAAATATGTATCTGTTTCATATTCAAATGAAAAAATGGTATTAAAAATCACAAAGATATCTTAAGCATAATTTTATTAACAATTTGTAAACATTACGTCATTCCGGAAGAGCCATAGGGTTACAAAACTACTCACTCAATACGTGATTTTGCCTTTACAATTTATGTGCCTCCTCAAAGCTGGCTAAATAAAAGTTAATAGTAGTAGTAGTTCGTATGGAGAATCAATGCTCTTACAATGTATCAGGAGTATAGAACATAGGAGTGGTAAAATATTACAACTCCATTTGTGTATTAGTTCTACAATATTTTGATTGATTGCTTTCTTAGAACAAAAACTATATGGGCTTCGAATATACAGTAAAACACATAAAAAAAACACACACAAATATTAAATGTAAGGCTACTTACTATAGCCCAGTATATAGAGAATAAAAAGTGGTTCAGCTTACATTAATTGAGGCAAAAGATTTTATCTATGATCATTTAGTATGGTGTGTATGTCGAATCTTAGTTTGCGACCTCGAAAGTGGGGGCTACAACTTTTGGTGTCCGATAAACCTCGAAATTTTCGGACTTTTTCGCTTATAACTCGAGTAATTTGTAAATAACCGTGCTGTAGTAAATTAAAGAAGACAAAATTTCGCGTCGATTAAAAAATGCATAGTTGTTCCAGTAAGTAGTTCAATGTTTTATGGGGATCCTGAAAACAGTGTTGAATATTGTAGGGCCAACAATTACAAGGAAATGCTCACGTTATAGAGCCTCCATTTCAGCTACAATTCAACTTGCTCTAACTTTAAAATATTTAGCAAGTGGTGATTCCTACACAAGTTTGCAATGTACATTTAAAATCTCCAAACAAATAGTTTCCCGAATCAAAAAGAAATAAAGAATCAGAAAGTAACAGTGATGTAAGATCAAGTAAGTTGTAGGGATATTTTCCTGACGTTGGCAACACTGATAATAACAATACCCAGCTGGAGAGGTGCCGTTACGTCCCTACATTGCTATTTTAAATTAATTGTAAGCTTGGTATACAATTTAAACACATCTATTCTTTACTTCTACCCTCACCTATGCCCATGACGCACTAAATACGCACTATACAATACTAAATATACGGTGTGTACTTTAATTAAGTGGGATTTGTAAGTTAGATTTGTGGGTCAGCTAGTTTTTATCTTTATTTTGATATATAACTAATTGTATATTTAAATATTAAACAGTATCTTATACTATTCTATATCTGTACATAAAAATCCATTGTAACGGTGTTTGTCCGCGATGAACTCCGAAACTACTCAACCGATATTAATGAAAAAACTTTTAACCTAAAATTATATAATATTATTTTTAAAAGTTACACAACTAATTGCAACTTGATTTCTTAAGTCAAAGGGATGAAATGGGATAACTAACCTTAAAATTAAATCAAGCAATAGCGATGCATTGCTGGTCCACTAGTTTAAAACATAAATATACTTAATATAAGGGCTCCTGCTCAAGGCCAGTATACAAATCAATATTTTTTAGGGGTTGTTTCCTCATCTTCAAGCTTAGACGCAAGTAATCGAAATAATAGTGATACTCTTCTTTTTCTTAAGGGGTACAGTGCGTCCTATATATTCCATTATGTTAGCTTATGTTGTGATTTCTTAAAAACTAGTAGTAATATCTTACCTGTTTTTTTTTTGTTTTTTTTTTTAAGAGCAAATATTCTTACAAATATGTGGATTCTCTAAAAACCAACTATAAGTATATACTTTCTTATAATTTAAAAAAAACCTGTTTATATTTCTTAAAAATGTAGACTATATATATATTCGTTTTCTGTCAAATATTATTGATTCCACGTTTTATGTATTTAAATTTAATAAACAGGCATACAAAATTTCAGCTTGATATTTTTAGTAGTTCCTGAGAAAAAGGAACATTTATTTTAAAAAATAAAACTTTCGGAAATCAACAGCAAAAACTAAGAAAATAATTAAAATATAGTATTTTATTACCTTAAGGGAGATGAACAGTCTATATGGTAATTCAATTTTGAATTACATTTTGTGTACGGCTTATGTGCTGCAATCAAAACTAGTTTTTAGAAACTCTTGTTTCGCTATAAATCTATTAATTAAAGTAATTATTTATAGCCGTTTTCATATTAAATGCTTTTCTTTTTCTGGATTGGAAGCCATTTTCTTTTGAAAAGTTAGTTTAACGCATTTAATTTACAAAATTAATTTGTGAATTAAATTTCCCTTTTTTAGTTTTAGATATGTTCGTATGTTTATTTTGAAGCATAATTCCAGAAATTGTATTAATTTATTGGGTGGTTTTTCAAGGCGAAAAGACAAATCAATCTATGATTCGGTCTTCTTAAATTTGAAGATTTGATTTGGGAACCTGAGACTTTTTCACATTTTATTTTTTACAAAAATAAAAAATCCAAAGCAATTTATATTGAAATAATGTGGCAAAAATTTAAAAAGTATTTAATTTTAAAAGTATTTGCAGTCGAGTGGCCCGGCCCGTATGACTGCAACATTGTTGCACTGAAACGACTGTTTTACTATTAGGAATGTATAAATCAAACACAACATTCTGTAGAGTAAAGTTTCAAGTTCTTTATTTTATTTACCGACTATTTTAACGTTTAAATAAGCAAAACGTTCTAATTCCGCTTCAGGAAGGAAAACAAAACATTTTGTTCGCGAACTCCATCGAGTTTGCAATTGTCTAAAACGTTTGTACATTTAGTTAAAATGTAAGTGTTTTATTTTCACGTCTCCATCACCATGTTGCCCAATATCGCTTTCAACACAATTTTTTAGCTCTAGGTAAATTCTGAAAGTAAACTCTTAGTACATACTTCCAATAAAACGTTGAATGGTCACATTAGATACATTTTGGAAATACAGTATATCATAAACCCCTTTAAAAATAAATTTACGTTTTTAAAATTTAGAACTGCATTCTTATTTTTAGGATGTCAAAGAAGATTTTTTGAAAATTGTAAAATAGTACAAAAACTTTATGCTAGATGTCGCCTACATATTTTTATAAGCAATTAAGTTGATTAAGAGTTACTTTTACCTTTTGTTATGTTTGTAAATATTGTTTTCACCACACTACGATGTTTTCAGCTATTTTCGGAACGTCATTTGGATGCCGAAAGTAGCTCTTTTCTGTCCTAGGGCCGTAAAGTCAGCTGTTCGTTTCTTCAATTAAAATATGAACGTATATCTCAACACAATTTCGTTATGAAATAGGCCTATATGGCAAATGATTCAATAGGTAACTTATTGCCGACAGACTAGTGGCAATACCTAGTTTTGTTTTTAAATGTTAGGCTGTTTTCAAACTACACTGAGGTAAAACTGTACTTTCCATAGCTAGCTAGTTTATAACCTCAAAGTTTCATTTTCATGAGTGCTAAATAAATATTCTTTTTTAATTTTATATAGTGTTTATTTCATTGTGTAGTGTGGTGAAAAATAGCGTTAGCACCACGGCCGAAAGGGTTTTGCAGCTCTCGATCGTTTCAAGTCTCGAACTTGAAACACGATCTCAAGCCTGCAAAACCTCATTTTCGGCCCTAGGTGCGAAATATATTATTGCAAAATGTTGTGATAATCCCACAAAAAAAGTTTCGTAATTACTAGTACTAATATGTAATAAAATTATACAAAATTATAAAATTATGATCTGCTTATCCGCGCTTTGCTACGGTAGTTAAAATATTTTAATGAAGG
The DNA here is from genome assembly GCA_018207615.1 of Philaenus spumarius. Taxonomy (NCBI): domain Eukaryota; kingdom Metazoa; phylum Arthropoda; class Insecta; order Hemiptera; family Aphrophoridae; genus Philaenus; species Philaenus spumarius. Next base: position 28,626 of record JAGFPH010009788.1, on the reverse strand, counting down.
TTTAAATCTCAACTAAACCTTATCGTTCCAGGAATATAATTTTATGCAATCCATAAATAGTCGAGTATGATTTTAAATTTTCTGGAAGTATAAACACTGTGTACGAAATAATATTATATTAAACTTAGCAGTCTACAGTAAAAATAAATAAAAATAAAAAGTTGTTTGTTTACTAGATTTAGTAAATTATAACTAAAAAATAAACATTTTGAAAAAGACATTTATACTCAGGTCCTTATTTATAATCCTTATAATTAAAAGTTAAAATTTAAACTCTCTCAGTTAGTTATATTTAAAAAATTGTTTAATTACTTGTCAACAAATAATTACATTTTTTTAATAAATGTAAGTAACTGAGAGAGTTTAACTTTTTGAGATAGACTAGCTACAAACTTTTTTTAACTTCTGTTACATACAAGTCCCGGATTGGATAAAACGTGTCGCTCAGTAATTTATTTTGTTATTGGACCAAGTTCGTTCTTTGATGTCGGAGTATTAGGAAACTATACAGTTAAAGAAAAATATTTATAATTCTGTGAAGATTGAGAAAGCATTATTATTATTAAGATCCCGTGAAAAATCAGTCAGATTAATTAGACACACATCATAAACACATAATTTTAAAAAATACTATTTAAAAACAACAGACTTTATCTAGGCTTACTATGCTGACGGGGATTTTTAACGCGGTAAATGTATGCAATTATAAGGATTTTAAAACTGTAGGCTATGTTGTAGAAATGTATTTATATTCATTATTAAATATTTAAATATTATCTTTTAATTGCTTTATAACTTCATATTGCTAGATCAAATCATTTAGAAGTTATTAATATTAGCCTATAATATATAAATTAAAAATGGAATATGTTTATAAGTTATACGAAGATGGAATATACGAATGTTTCCGAATATAAACGAATGGGTATCTTTTCTTTAAAACTTGTATAAAAGAATATATTGATAATAAAAGGTTTTATTTATATTCATTTTATAACCTCAAGCAAATCTTATAACATATTATAGCCTACATTAGTTATTTAACTCATAATTTAAGAAAATCAACTTCACAAGACTTAAATAATTGATTGAAGTTGTAAACATAACCCCAAAATATAATCTATGCTAGGTTTGTTTTAGTATTACAGATGATGGGTGAAATCAGCTGTGATATTACATTATTACTCACGTACACTCGCTTTTTTTAGGAGTTGATTAAACTACAACAGAAATCTATATATATAAAAGCGAAATACCACTCACTCACTCACTCACCCACTTATCACGAATTCTCAAAAACTACCGAACGGATTGAAATGAAATTTGGTATGTAGCTTCCTCTAGGGCCATAGGCGCTCACTAAGAAAGGGTATGAACAATTTCGAAATTTTAGGAGGGGTTTGGGGGGGATCAAAGTTATTAAATCACGATTTCTCAAAAACTACAGAACGGATTGGAATGAAATTTGGTATGTAGCTTTCTCTAGGGCCATAGGTGTTCACTAAGAAAGGGTATGAAACATTTCGAAATTTTATGATGGGTTTGGGGGGGATCAAAGTTATTAAATCACGATTTCTTCAAAACTACAGAACGGATTGGAATGAAATTTGGTATGTAGCTTCCTCTAGGGCCATAGGTGCTCATTAAGAAAGGGTATGAACAATTTCGAAATTTTAGGAGGGGTTTATGGGGCTCAAAGTTATTAAATCACGATTTCTTCAAAACTACAGAACGGATTGGAATGAAATTTGGTATGTAGCTTCCTCTAGGGCCATAGGTGCTCACTAAGAAAGGGTATGAAAAATTTAGAAATTTTAGGAGGGGTTTGAGGGGATCAAAGTTACTAAAATCATAATTTCAGCTCTTTTATTATTATGACAATAGTGCTTTTATTATTTAAGATCTATATATATATAAGCCAAATACCACTCACTGACTGAACACTTAAAAAGAATACAATTAAAAAGACTGAAAATACCATCCACCACGGGCAACGCCGTACGGGTCAGCAAGTACATTATATGAATACAGAAATATATTATATAAATACAGAATACAGTATATTAATAAATTAAACCTTAAGTTACATTATTCTAAATATTAGAGTGGTTCCATTATAGTTTTATTATGCTGGTGTGCCTAATAGCAAACGTTTCGTGTTTTTATATTAGTAAAACATCTAATTAAAATCCAGGTTATATTCAATTATTTTACTCACATTTAATTATGCTAGAGGTCGATGGGATGAAATGAGAATTAAATTTATTTATTACTAAATCTTCTTATTAATTAAAGTTTATTGATTTGTGTAAACTGATATCAATTGAATAATGTTTAAATTAGCGTATTCGTCCTTTTGAGCAACTCTCTACTTGTGTATTTACTTGTTTCACAAACATGGTCTGATTAAGGTACGTTTACACTTGTACACATGAGATGAGAACTTGTGTGAGATACTTGTTTGAGAAACAAGTGTGAAGTTTGAGTATACAAATCACTATACTTGTTGAATCACATTAGAGCATTTACACTTGCACACAAGATGATTTTAAAATTGGATTTTACATCCCTTATATTAGAAGCCCTAATTTTCTCAATTAGTTGCAGTGTTGATTCCCGACTCCAATTAGTCATAGTAACTTTAAGTTGAAAAAATTAAAATGAAATATTAAAGATTTGTACACAACACAATAAAACCTAACCTACAAAAAGTATTGCTATAAATCAGCTGGTTGGGAAAAGCTTCAATATACCTCACACAAGTTAATGTTTAAACAAAATTTTGTTCACACAAAATGTGTGAACTTTTGAGTGAGCAAATGTTTCGGGATTTGTTAATTCAACAAGTATCTCACACAAGATCTCATACATGTGTACAAATGTAAACGTACCTTTAAGGGGGCGCTACCCTGTCCGCCATATTGAATCTGATTCCCATAAGAGCAATGCTACAGAATAAGTCATTTTTTCCGTTAATTCGTGGAATAAATTTAAAAATTTGGTTTCATTTTGAAGTACTGTTATATGCGGATGTTTATTGCTAAATACATTTTCAAAAACCGTTTTATTGTTTTCATAAACGTATGATATAAATAGTACAAAATAGTAAACTTCATAAATTTTTTATTCAGTTGCAAAATGAGATATTGCAAAGAACCTTAGCAATCAACACCCACAATCTATTTTACTTCAAAGAAAAAATACAGCTTTCGTTTTTTGACAAAAACAACACAAAAATATGCTTAATAGTAAAGGTATGTTTTGGTTATTTAACATTGAAATTGGTACCCAACTTCGCCGTTTTGAATGTAGGGAGCCGAGCCTTAAGAAAACTTCTTACCTTGGGGAAAACTTCGAATGTACAGTGTGATTTTAATAAAATCTATCTGAGTACAGTCAGTGACCTTGTGGTGGCAAGAGGAGAAGCGGGGGGAAAATCCAGAACTAAAAACATAGGCCTCAGAGCCTGCTCATCGCCCACTTACCTTCCTCAACTCTAAGCACCATCCAATACAAAGATAAGGCATTGTAAATAAATAAAACTATGGTGCGTAACAAATGTTCATTTACTAATAAAAGACATTCTGTCTCGTCATGGCATTTATAATTAATTTGTATTAACCTGCATTAAATGGAGCAGTTTTTTTTTAATGTGTTGAAATAACACCTGCAATTTTACGTAGTTGACATAGCCCACAGTGAAAATAATGACGGTGCATTTAATGGACTCTGTTATAACGTTATCATTTGTTTGATAATTTTGACCATTATACAATTCGATTGGAAATTAAACAGGCTACAAAAGTTAAATTATCAAAAATATAGTGGATTGTTTTCTACAAATTATAATATAAACCATACTTCAGTTTCAAAATTTAGGTATACATTCAATGTCATAAGTAATACCTTTACACAAGGCAATAAAATATACAAATTACAATTATTTATAGGCTATTCAACGCAATTCGAAGAATAGTAAACCTTACCTAAAAGTTACAAATACGAAAAATAGTTGCTTCAAAGTTTGAAATCAGCTGTTAATCGAAATATTAGACCAAACAGCTGTTTTGCCTCTTATTCAATTGGTTGCTGTGGTTATGTTATTCATCAGTCTAGGCCTAACATAAGAAATTTTTCCAACTAAATTTACGAAGTTCCTCTAGAAATTAGTATGTTGAGAGCCTGTTGCGTTTTAACTGCTGTAATTTGCTATCATGATGAAGAACAATACTTTAACAATGGAAAAAGGTAAGTGTAATTGAAACACAACACTTTTTATAATTATAGCTTTTATTATATTATACGAATCATACACTGAAAGTATTTACATGGACTGATAGAGGCTGTGTACCACCATAAATGTCGGTTGGACTTTGTGAGACCGTTATATCAGAAACCCTCAACATCCACGTGTGAAGACTATGTTTCAAACGCAATGGAACAGGTTAGTGACTTACTGGAGGATAATAGTGACTGTCATTTCACTTAAACGAAATTATGGACTCTATTACGGGGAGGAAACCTGAGTGGAGAACTATCAAAATAGAACTGTTGAAGGTATATGAGGATCGAATACTCGTGATCGCAGGATCCAACAGATTCAAGGTTCCAATAATTTGTTTTAGAGACACCGGGTACAAATTGCTAACCAACACTTGGTATGATAACAAGGAAAACAATGATAAATAAGAGCGACTAAGGATCGCCCGAAAAGCTGCTGCTGAAGGCAAGATATTCAGAGTGAAGTGTGCAATTATAACACTTACCCGCCTACAAATAACTTCTTGAAGGATGCAGATTCTCTCCCAAAATCCCTCCAAACCTTTCTTGAAGAGGTTATGTTGTAAAAGCTAAGAAAACAGATTAATCAAGGAAGAAGTGTGTTCCTGCTATTGGGCATGTCATCACATCAGTTCTGTTGTCCGGCTTCGTACCTTGTTTGTCACCCATACTGATAGGCATCTCCCTTCTGCTCCACAGCAAGTACGCCTCTAAGAACATGATTGATCTTTTAGCAAGTCAGTGTTTCAGCTCATCTTACTACGAAGCACAAAAATTGAAATTATCTGCGATTGCCCACGCTCAGCTAACCTACAAGCCAGCTGTATTCAACCAACTTGTTTTTGATAACGCGGATTTCAATGTTTGCACCATAGACGGGCTGAATACCTTCTACGCTATGGGTGGGATTAAATGTGTCACTCCATCCAAACATGTTGAAAGAGGTTTAGAAATACCAAGATTGAATTACCATCAATCATTGTAAATACATTCATTATATGATTCGTAATAATAAAATATAAGCTATAATTATTAAAGTTCTTAGGACTTGCGGCACCTTAAGACGCGAAGTGTTATTGATTTTTCGCAAAACGTCGTGATTGTGTATACTGTATATTAATTTGTTTACAGGATTTTGTGTTGTGTTTTGTGGTTTTGTGTTTGTTGTCTAACGCGAAGCCTTGCTTCGAAGAATTTTGATTTGACGACACCACGTTATGTCTAGCAACTGTACATTTGGAATAGCAGTAAAGGTGGATGAAGTCCATTAAGAGTTTAGTCTATATACCGGTACTATAATACTATAAAGAGGTCAAATTTGTTTGTTTGTTTGTTTATTTGTAAGTATGGGGTAATCTCTGGCAATACTGAACCAATTGAAAGAATAGTTTTACTAATAAAAAAGCTTTACTATCCCTGAGTATCATAGGCTATAATTCATTTTGATAAAAACATTTTTTATTTCAATATTTGTAAATTTAGTCGGAAAAAATTCTTAGGTCATGCCTAGACCGATGAATTATCATAGCAACCAATTGAATAAAATAAGAGGCAAAACAGCTGTTTGCTCTAATATTTCCATTAACGATTAAAGATTTCAAACTTTGAAGCAACTATTTTTCGTATTTCTAACTCTTAGGTTAGGTTTTTATTTAAGTGTAGACCAGAGCCTTGCTGATTCTTTTAACCTTTATTATAACTGCTGTTATAAAATAAATATACGAAATAATTTGATTTGAACATTTAACATTATTTCCCATCTTAGTTTTGGTGTTATTATTAATCCTACACCTTTATTTAAAAAAAGAAACATAACATGATTATGTGCATAGAATGTTCCAACGAGGTTGGCGTGCGGGGCACGCAGGGGTTTCCCCTAGTAATTTATAAAGCAATGTTGGGTTTCAATTTAAATTGCCTTATTATTTCCATTTTTAAAGTATTGTTCTTCATCATGATAGCAAGTTACAGCAAAAACGCAACAGGCTCTCAACATACTAATTTATAGAGGAACATCGAAATTAAGCGTAGCCTACATCTTAGAAATTCTATAAATTTTGATTGGTTGAAGATAAAATGGCAAAAGTGTATATAAAATTGAAGACAATTTAATGTTCTACAACTTCATTTCTGAAAATTTTTCTGAGAAACGGTCGTGGGAGGCATTACAAGCAAATGTTTAACAAAAAGAGTGAGGTAAACACGATTTTTTCGAAAATTGTGTATTTTCAATAAGTTATATCTCGAAAACCGTTGGGAATTCGACAAATACATGCAAAAACTATTTTATAGGAAATGTAATTAACTTTCATTTTTATTTGAAACCTTTTTTCTACAGTGCACCGTTTCCGAGATAGAAGCGAAAAACCTAAACATGAGACCTTTCCACCCCCCTCCCGCCTTATGCTCACCTCCCAGGGATGGGGACTTTTAGTATGTTTACCTCCTAACTACTCCTAACAAAGTCATGAAGTCAAAAATTATCGCATATTCCATGCACTCTACACCCCTCTTTTGAGCACTCATTGACTGGACTAAGACACAAACAGGATCAACGTAACATAAATTTATATCGAACACATTGGCTTGGGAACTGCGATGCATTTATTTGAGGAAGTGTCGAGGCGGAAGACGATGACTAAGCTGTGCGTGCGTAAGTGACAGCGGCTCTGTCTAGAGGCGACTTTTGTAGCTTTCGTAGTAGAGCAACAGAAGGATAAAAACTCACGTAGCAAAATTGTTGAAACATGCATTCGTATTACCGTGTTTCGGATTCTATTTATACATTAATTTTCTGGGAAATGATTTTAAGTTATAAAGAAGACTTTAAATTTTTACGTGTTACCTTAAAATATGGAATTATTGTTTAAAACTACAAACAAATTCATTAAAAATGATCAATTTTTACTTAATTAAACCGTTGATTAAAAGTATTTGCCGACGTTTTTTTTTTGTTTTTAATTATGAGGTATAAGACAAAAGCACATAGCCTTTCTGAACAATTTAAGAGGATTCACAACTTTTTAAGTTGAAAAACGGTGTCCAAAACACGGTAATACGCAAGGTATAGAAGACCCTAAGTTACAAGTTAGATTTTGCCTATTGTTTAACTGGCATTGATTTCTGGAATCCTGGTAGATAAAGCGAGGATGAAAGATGCTGCTGCTGCTTTTTAAAGACCCGCGCAGCTCCACTCGATTTCTAGATTATAGAGCGCATGCGTACGTTCAACGTCATTTGAAGTCGACCCCATCTCATGTTCATGGTTTCTTTTCAGAAGACCAAAAGGCAAACCTTTTTAAAATTTTTTCAGTAAAAAACACCAATTTCTTTACTGTATCTTGTTAATTAATATTGTTTATCAGTTTAGTAGTTAAACAAATTATAAAATAAATTAAATTAAAAATATTTTTGTAGTCCTAATTTGTAAGGGGGAAATTATGAATGACATCCTCATTGTCAGTTTTTTTAATTATATTTTTTGGCTAATGTATCATTTGGACGGTGTTCCTTATTAACAATTTATTACTGCAAATATTTGTAATACAGTGATTTAAAAAATTTAATTTTAATTTCAGTTACTCGATTTGGGTACACAATTATTTCCACTAAGAGAAACATGTTTGCTTCGCGTGTTTTGTTAAAATGAGCTAGCTAGATGATAAAGTTTAGACAAAAAAAGTTGTAGTTTATCACTACCGCTGATAAAATACTTAATTTTAACATTCCTCTAAAAGACCCACTAAAATGTCTAAAGAGTGATTCATAATGTTTGGTGCTAAAGCAACAGATTAATATCGCAATTGAAAAACTCTAACGATTGTGCTTTTTAATACGAAAAATATACTGGGACATTGGGGATAAAAACGAAATCACAAGTACAAAGACTTTAAAAGTTGTATTGTAATCAAATGTTTTTTTATTACGCATTTTATAATGGGCGGTATGAAAGTATAAACAAGGCTTTATATTTCGAAAATAAAATTTATTTCATAATGAGTTTAAGAAATTGTTTTGCTATCTTGAATGTAACTTATATCAATTAAATCGTGCGAAAAATGATTTCAGTGTGAAATTCCATCAGTGTGCAGTACATTTTGAAAATACTATTCGCACATATTAAGTTCAACCATCTCATTGAATATTATGTTTTATAAAATGTTTTCATTTATTTGATCTTTATTTAAAATTGATGATGTCTTTCTTCCCATTAATTTAATAACATTTAAAAAATTTCTTTACTCTTTACCCGTAAATCAAAGCTAAAATAACATTTATTACAAAATTTTCTTCGCATTTTTTAAATAAATGCGAATATTTTAAATGTGAATTTGAGATATTGTTGCGGAATTTTCAACATTGATTTTCTCTTGAAATCAAGAAGGCCTTGATTATATATTAATATAACTATTAAAAAAGAAAGTTATAATCAAGATGGCGGATTAAATTGTTACTCATCAAATATAATATTTTGCAATGTAGAAGGTAGGTACTAAATTTTCTGCATTTTTCTTTATATGTCGTTTAATTTCGCTATATTATCGAGCCGTTTTCATACTTTTTATCCACTCAGTATAGTATTTAAAGCTCTGTACTCTACAAGTAAAAACATTAAAACAAAACACGTACATTTGTCTGTCCGTCATAAAGGGGCCAAACTAAAATTTAAAATCGTTATAAACCATTCTAATCCTAATATTCCAAAATAAAAAACCAAAATAATGAAAATTTTGAAGGCAAAAATTTAAAACCTAAAAATGTAAATATATAATATCATTTAATATAGTTTTCATCATTTAATAATGGATTTTATTTGAAGAATTCTTAAAGAATTTTGTAAAATATAATTTTCAATATATCCTCTAGAAAATCGCTAAAACCCAACTCCTTCTACTTTTGAAAATATTTAACCTTATTTTTTGTGAAAAAACAACATCTTGTGTCAGTTTTGGTTTGTGTATGTTCTTGTTATGTATGCACTAGTACTTTACAGGCAACCTGTATGACAACCGAAAATTTGGGAAAAAGTCACGAAAAATGTATTTTTATTCATACTGTGCACAGTAACATTGTGTTTGGGAGCCATGACCTCCTTCAATGGTCCCGGGACAAGAGTATAATTAACTCCAGCCATGATTATTATTAAATGGTGGTTAAAGATGGTGTATTGACTATTTGAAGCTTTGAGTTTTTGTGCACTGAAAAATTACTTTTGTTAAGCTTTATTATTTTTATAAACTCATTTTTGTACTCGGATCAGCTGGCAGTCAGTACAGTAAAACTCCAATTATCCCCTCTCCAACTATCCGAATCGCTTTCAGAATTTCAGAAAAAAATTAAGACGGGAACGTACTGCGATTTACAAAATAATGATTCTGTCTACACGCGCTATTGCACATAGGCTTAAAATTGGCGTGCGAAGCACGCAATTCATTGTGCATTGAAAATACTCCCAATATGCGGATTGGCGTGCGAAGCACGCAATACACTGTGCGTCGGCCGCTTCTCTTAGTGTTCAGTGTCAAGCTCAAATGTACGTCCTTAGCAGTGAACGTGTTAACGCGGTGGTAGTGCTCAAACGTTAAAGTTATAAAACGTGTATACTAGACCGTAGTATGTGAGGATAGTTTACTCCAGTCGAAAAATAGACCCTTTTTCGGAAATAATCCAACTATCCGAATGGGGTCCGGTCCCAATTGATTCGGAAAATTGGTCTACTGTATAAACCAAATATCAAACTGGAACTTCTACAGTGGTTTGAAAGTTATGAAACGAACTACTAAGCCAGGGACACACGGGCCGGTGAAATCGCCGGCCGGTTTTTTCGCCGGATCCGGCGAAATGTAAAAGAGTGAACACACTGATCCGGGTAAACTGCCGGATTGCGCAGTAAATGTATTATTAAAAGTCTTATTAGTATTATTATTAAAGGCTCTTCAGTTGTGAGAAAGAAATGAAACTGTCAAGACGGAAGAAATTAGCCGTGCTGTGTTCTTGTCCTTGTATAACTCCAAAGATCTGTCCCATAGTTCAGGTCTTTCATGAACTAAACTTAGGCCTATCAATAAATCAATATCTATATCCGTAGACATGACAACACGCTCGGACACTATTTAACACAACACAACCAACTTCTGAGGGTTGGGCGACGACTGAAGGGCAGTGTTGCCAATACAAATCAGGGAAATTCCCACCAACACCTTCAACAATACCAAAAGTCACTACTGGAGGGGTGGACCGGCTAAACAGCCTGACCAGCAAAGTAGAGAATACCCGGTGGAACCGCCGGTCGCTTTTGGCGCCGGTTCGGCCGTTTCGCCGTCCGGGCGCAGTGTGTCCTGACTCATGCCTTTCAATGTACTTCTACTTTGCCGGATCCGGCGGAAAAACCGGCCGGCGTTTCCGCCGGCCCGTGTGTCCCTGGCCTCAATGTACTTCTACTTCGCCGGATCCGGCGGAAAAACCGGCCGGCGGTTCCGCCGGCCCGTGTGTCCCTGGCCTAAGCCTACACTATGTTCGAGTCATGCGCTCCTAATACAAAAACAATGGTTACTATGCAAGAAGGGCGTAAGTCACAACTCCGATACACGTGCCAGGGCAATTACGGCATTCTTTTTTTCCTCTAAACTGAACAGATTTTTAGAGAACTTTTTATTACATTTAAAAGTGACCTATCCAAACATTATACAAATCATCACATACACATTTACACACACTTGACATTTCCAAATTATTATTCTCACTCCTTAAATTAATATAATATGTCTATGTTTTGCAAAATAATCCTAGTGGAAAATTAACTTATCACACCTGAAGCAAAATTTAATAATAATTGCTTGTAATTTCATATTTATTTCAGAAATTATTGTTTTGATATTTGCATTGATGATAAATTGCAACCCTGTAGATATTTCAAATTTCACATTTTATTTTCACAAAGTGACTAAGTTTTGTGACCAAATTAAAAACATATCAAAATTTCCGAATTTCTTAAAAATAAATATGCACTAGGTGATTATTTTGATACAAATATTGCATTTTCTTCATACTCTCTCTCTCTCCCCATCTATGCATCTTTCTGCAACAAATAATAAAACAAAACAAATATGATTGTGAATTGGGTAAACTAACAATAATTATTTTAATTGTAGTAGTTGAAAAAACATAAAATCCCGTTTATCTTCTCCACAATCTTCTTCAACTTCGTAGATTCCCTACTTGTTTATGCAATAACGATCTAAGCACATTTTAAAGTACAAAGTTATTAAATTAATAGTTCATGTCAACGTGTGATCAAATCACAACTGCAAAAAATCTATGTACTGTATTATCTTCGATGGAATTAATTAATTAATTTACATTGTTAATTAATGAAAATTACATGCTATTCTTATTTTATTATAAACAAATTCTAAACCTAATTTCAAGCTAACAAAACAGTTGCATAAAACTAAAAATTATTTTAATTATTTGTAGACAAAAAAACTTCCTTTATCTGCTCCACAATGCTACCTTCTTCAACTTCGTAGATTCCTAATACTTGGGTATCAAAGAACGAACTAAGTCGTTCTTCGGCGGCCGTCTCGATGAAGTTTTTTTGTTTGCTTGCTTAAAAATCAACTGAGTAAAATCGATTATTTTTAACGCAAATAGAATTAGACATATCTGCCGAGATGTAAATTTTGGATGGTTAATTCGAATTATACATGCAAATGGAGCATCATTATTTTTCATGCATGTTTTGGGAGTGTTAAGCAACAATTTCCATATTTTAAGCTAACACGTAAAAAATATAAAGCCTTCTTTAAAACTTAAAATAGTTTCCCAGATATTAATTTATAAATAGAATCCGAAACACGTTAAAGAAAATTATTAAATTAATTTGTTCATTGTGATCACAATAAATAATTTATGTCTTCGACGGAATTGATTAATTAATTAATTTATAATGTTAATGGTAATTTCAAAAATTGTTGTTAACTAAAAACATTATTTTACAGTTTTACATAATACAGTATTTATAATTTTTGAATAAGTTAAGTAAGTTTACCTTATGGTTTTTTTTACCTTATGTTTTTATTTATTTGAACTCTCCATCTGAACAAATAAATTATTTAGATGTACAAATTGGGACATAATTATACGCTAATAACTGTATTTAAAAAAATCTTGTGTAACGTTTTTAATAAATAAAGA
>JAGFPH010009787.1:27096-44525 GCA_018207615.1 Philaenus spumarius | reverse complement strand
ACTACGCTTTGCGAGTTTGCACCTCAACCTTTCGACCTAGGATTTTGTTGTGCTTCGCTTCGCTCGGAATGATGTTTGCAATCCGGCTTTCGGCCTCGTAACATGGTATTTCACGTTTAGTTTGAATCTGGAGAAACCAGACTAGCTATAAGGTCGTATAAAAAAACAAAATGTGCAGAATAATATCCTATATTTATTTGTTTTGATGAAACTCAAAAAAAGTTTCATTCTATACGAAAAAGTGCTTCCGGTTGTTGCGTTTTATTGACTAACGAACTCGTCAGAGCCAGAAAACCAACGTGTTTACCACATAGGACGTAAAATGCGGCCATTATAGTTCGAAAACAGACATATATATAACACTTGTAATGACTCCCCAAAATGTGTTCTGGGAACCATGATCGGTTCTCACTGACTACTGCCGACCTTAGGTCTCACCATAAGGGTCACAGAGCTCATCTTTCCTATGGAAATTCGCTAACAATTTAACCATTTCCCGACCTACACCCTTTTCAGTTTACGACCAAGCCAAGGCATGTAATTATATATTATTTTTTCATAGCGGTTGGATCAATACTTTCTGTCGCTCTTCTATCTTCTATAAGCATGAGCTGCAATGCACTGAGTATTGGAAATACTCCCAATACGTGGGTTGGCGTGCGAAGCACTCAATGCACTCTGTATTGAAAGTACTCACAATACGGGGGTTGGCGTGCGAAGTACGCAATGCACTGTGTATTGAAAATACTCCCAATACGGGGGTTGGCGTGCGAAGCACGCAATGCACTGTGTATTGAAAGTACTCCCAATACGGGGGTTGGCGTGCAATGCACTGTGCGTCGGCCGCTTCTCATAGTGTTCAGTGTCAAGCTCACATGTGCGTCCTTAGCAGTGAACGTTAAGCCCCATACCCCGGTCCCGGCCCCCCCCCCCCCCCCTAGAAAATATCATATGGGCGCCCATGCCTATTTCTTGGATTTATCTAAGATTTTGTAATTTGACATGAGCTAAATGGTGAAAAATATAGTAATAAACTGTTTTTTTTTAATTAACATCATCCATGTATGTGACAGCCTTTTTGATTTATCGCCTAAAAAAACGGGTACTATATATGTGCTGTTAACGGTAAAATGCAATGCAAATTCAACAACAAATTCGGAATTTCTTACAGCAAGTTTGTCCGCCTAATTAATCCTGGCCGACATTTTAAACCGCCAACATTTAGGCCTAAGCTCTCCGACATTCACGATCATGCCAAACGATTAGTCAAAAATTGTCGACTATAAAGTGGGTACCAAAATAACCTTAAACCAACAAACTCGAGCGATCGTATTGACGTGACCATTAATCATCATTAAGTGCCGAACAGATGGCGTCAAATTCAAATAAACTAAACGAAAATCTATTTGAAACCATTTTCACGCAGCGAATCGACTTTCTCCGCAATTTTATAACTTTCTTCGCCCTTCGGCAATGTACTAAGTAGCCTGTATGTTCACTTTTAGGTTATGTTACCGGGGAATAAGGGAATTTTAAAACCAGACCGTGAATTTCAGAATGCCGTAACAATTCAATTATTTATAAATGTGTAACGTCAATAAGTAAATGCACTCAGCTGATAGAATGGAAGTTAATTTACGCTAAATAATAATCGACGTCGGCTTCGATCCTACAAAGTACAATCATTTATTATTCAAACGCAACATTAACGAGCAATCTGGGTAAACTTTTAATAGTAGGCCTACCAATTAGTCCGTGCAAATTTAACGGATTTGTTTGTTATTAGTAGTAGTTCTTTCTTGTGCAACCGATCCAAAATCTGGTTTTGATTGTTCATGTCGGTTAGACTTAGGCCTAGCCCTCACTATTCCAAGATTTTGTCTCTTAAATTTCTAAAAAAAAATCATACTTTCTTTTATAAAGAAAACACCCAAGTATATTTTATAAATCTCGTAAACTTTTACTTTTAATTGACAATTTCCACATGTACAGAAGGGAATTTTTTTTTTAAATCAGAAATTAGCCTAAGTGAAAGAACAGGCAATTGCAACAATATTAACCAAAAATATAAACAAACCGTCCCGATAAATGAAAATAAAGTTACCACAGTAAAAGAGGTTATTTTATTAAAACTTTTACACCCCCTCCCTAATGGGAACAATGAAATCAATGACGAAATAGCATGTTACAGTGGAACCATTAAATATGAATGAAAAAATAGGCGTTGCACGTTAAAGCACGTGAAACGCAATTAGTCCTACACCATTTAAATTAATGTGCAATAGTAGATTTAATTAAAAAGAATAAGGAGCTCAAACGACAAATTAATAATGTAGGCCTATCTGCAATGCTGCACGATTTACAATATGTAGTCATTGCAATGTTATCGTTCCAAGCGATAAGCCTTTTGACTTAATACCATCTTTAATTTAATTTATCTTTATTTCAGAGAGAGTGAAAACACAACACTTCTTTCGTAACGACAATTAATTAAATAAACAAATACTGGTACTCTTATGCTAACCTCAAACTGTGTGTTCAGCGATAAATTAGTCTAAATCGTCGAAATTCGATCAATATCCAACTATCGTTTCACACAGAGATAATGTCTGTACAATTCTTAACATGTTACCTTGATTGATAGACGGCGATCACTCGTTCTGTCCACTTAAAAACTCTTATCACAGATATTCCTGTACCGAACACATCGCGTGCGATCCACTCGACAACGGTACAGAGTCCACACTGACAGGCTGAAAGGGACTACAGAGCAGAGAGCATACTAAACCCTGGCTACCCCCTCCACCCCAACAGGGTTGACCAAAACAACGTTAAATGTTTTTAGAGCAAGGTGAAAATAGCTTCCCGCTCGTCGTTTTAAAAAGGTTAATGTTTGTACGACTACCTAATAAACTCTTACTACTGTAAACAACGTTTTCGAGAAGTGATTGAGGGCAGTCTTCCAAAAATATTTTGTAGGCGGGATTATTGTAATTGCAGCAATAAAAGGCGGGCGTATAAACTTGCTAATTGGGTTTTCAGTCAATTATGAAAGTAAAATGGTAATGATTAGTGAAAAGTATTGCATTTATTGAGTGCATAGATTGCTATTTAATCCCTTTTGTAGGCCTATATTGTATTTATACAAACATTTTAAATAATTAATTACCTACTTGATGAGTTTATACATTTAAAAATTAACAACCACACATACAAATTTTGGTTATACATTACATATCGCATTTTAAATTGTTAATTGTTAAAAAAAAAAGTGGTGGCTACTATGTTAACAATTTTTAATGTTAAGTATAACTAATTAGGCACACATTTAATATCGTTTCAGCTATATTTAATATTTTCAAAATATTTTCATATTTTCAGAAAGTACCGTACTTTATGCGAAAAGTCTTTATGACTGTATAAACAAAACAAATCTCTACTCACAACAATAAATAATATTCTCACAACTTGTATTCAATAACTTTCTCAACAGATTTGTGACGAATTTGAAAATATGAGGCTTAGACAGTAGGCCTACTCAAGGCCGTAGGCAGGAAAACTTTTCGGGGTGGAGGGTGTCAGGTCAGGACCGGGGATTTGAATTTAAACCCTTTTAACACGTTCACTGCTGAGGACGCACATGTGAGCTTGACACTGAACACTATGAGAAGCGGCCGACGCACAGTTCATTGCACGCCAATCCCATATTGGTGAGTATTTTCAATACATAATGCATTGCGTGCCTCGCACTCCAACCCCCGTATTGGGAGTATTTTCAATACACAATGCATTGCGTGCTTCGCACGCCAACCCCCGTGTTGGGAGAATTTTCAATACACAGAGCATTGCGTGCTTCGCACGCCATCCCCCGTATTGGGAGTATTTTCAATACACAATGCATTGCGTGCTTCGCACGCCATCCCCCGTGTTGGGAGTATTTTCAATACACAATGCATTGCGTGCTTCGCACGCCATCCCCCGTATTGGGAGTATTTTCAATACACAATGCATTGCGTGCTTCGCACGCCAACCCCCGTGTTGGGAGAATTTTCAATACACAGAGCATTGCATGCTTCGCACGCCAACCCCCGTATTGGGAGTTTTTTCAATACACAATGCATTGAGTGCGAAGCCCCCTAAACGACCTTATAGCCCGGCTATTTCCTCCAAAATCAATCAAAACGTAAAACACCATAAATGCTTTAAAATCCAGGTAATGGATTTTGGGGGGGTTGACCCACTAACCCCTCCCCCCTGGCTACGGCCTTGTGCCTACTGAAATCAAATATATTGTTTTAAGGGTGTGCATACCACTCAAGTGAATGTGTTGAATTCAGTGAGCAGAAAGCTAGCATATGCTATTTGCATTGGCAAGATGGTCAAGCACATCCAGAATATCGCTTGTAAGCATTTTCTTTTTTACTAATTTGTTTTTTTGCCACATTGCAGATGCCATGCCAAATATCCAATGCCAGATGCCATGTCAATGCAATGCAAAATATTGCAGTACACAGACCTTCAACAAACATCTAACACTACAATACCAAAGTTAAAATACATACTGAAAATGTGTTTTAACAGAAACTAAACCCCAAAAACGCCACAGGCAATCGGATCATTTCTGCTGCATAAACCCACCGACTCAAGGGCGTAGCCCGGGGGGGCGGGTTATGGGGCAAACCCCTCCCCCCAAAAAAATCCCGAAATTTGGTATGAAAAATTAATACTAGTTTTAAAAAGTGCAAGTTAAATTATAAAATAGACAACACAACAGAGGATCCAGCAACATATTTTACATCATTGTGCATTGCATGCATACTGATATTTAGATTTGCTTGATCGAACTACAACGTACAATACACATGGATGCAGTAGGTTATACAGCCTTACTCTCTTGTGAGCTTGATCTGATCTATTAAATAAGAAAACTATAAAGGTTCAACAAAAATACTTTACTCTAACAAAACAAAATCAATCATCATCCTTACAGCCTATAATATTTTACATGGGTACTATATCAAAATTTTTAAAATAAGCATGGAAATTGTTTAACACGTTCACTGCTACGCAAATTTCGTATTTCCTATGCTAGGAGCTGACCTTTTACTTTTTATAATTATAGCCTAAATGAGTAGAAATTACTTTATTATTTAACCTTTCTACGTAATAATCGCTAATATTTTAAAGCGGACGTATAACACACAGGCTTAAAATTGGCGTGCGAAGCACGCAATGCATTGCGTATTGAAAATACTCCCAACATGGTGGTTTAGCGTGCAATGCACTGTGAGTCGGCAGCTTCTAATAGTGTTCAGTGTCAAGCTCACATATGTGCGTCCATAGTAGTGAACATGTTAAAAGGGTATACATTCAAATCCCCGGTCCTGACCTGACCCCCCCCCGAAAACTGAGGATAACATTGTATATTTCAATACGTCTGCAGTTCGGTGCTTTCTCAAACATTGTGGTCTTGTGTAAAGGAAAACTGAACAAATGTTGACATGTCGAGTATCCATGTTCGGTTTTACATTTTAGAAATTTAGAATATGTAGTTTGCTTTAACAAAACACAATACATTCAATATATATATATATATATTTTTTTTAACAAAATTTATTAATTCTGCTTTGAATTACATTTGACAAAATAAGCCCAACAAACAATACATAATCTACCATTGATAAATAAAATACAAACATAAAATTACCTTCTAACTATACTATTTAAAAAGGTGATAAAATATACATACATACATGATAGGAATATTAAGAGGCTATGGGAAAAAAAGCGTAAGAAAAAATGTTCAATCAGGACACTTGCGTAGATGGAGAGAGACGGTAAGAGGTCAGAGACAGGCACACGACTTCATTGAAGGCCCGGATGGACACCTAAGCAGAACACTGCTGGGTCTTGGCAGGCCGGAAGTGAGGTTGTTGGTCGGTCTACTGACGGGACACGACTCTCTGAGGAGGCGCCTCCACCTAATGGGGCTGGAGAACAACCCATTATGTCGAAGGTGTGGAGAGAAGGAGGAAACTTCTTCCCACGTTCTATGCGAATGTGATGCCCTCGCATCAATGAGGCAGAAATATCTGGGACAAGGATACCCTGACACCAGTTATATACGAGAAGAAGGCCCCCATGGACTCCTTCGTTTCGCAAAAAGGGCTTGATGTGAACTGCTGCCTGGACATGGGGCACAGAGGACCTCATGGTTTAGGTGCAGTGGGTAACGGTAGTGGAACACACAAACCCCCTAATAATAATAAAATACATACATCTTAATCAATAAATAACTATAAACAAATATGCTGCCTCAATAACAGAAATTGCGACAAAAACTTTAGAAAAAAAAAAGGACAAAAGGATTTAACATAAAAACATTGTTTGTCAAACTATAATCAATTATATTGGCAGAATTAATTAGGTACCCCTTAGGAAAAGCCTGATTTGGGGTTACCGTCGAGAAATGAGGAACCAGTGGCAGAAGCAGAAAATGAGTACTTGATACTAAAAATTTACTGAAATAGAAACAGAACAAAATAGTTGTTCTGTAATTCTGTGCCCAAGTTTAATGTAGGCGAAAGATCTTTTAAATGCCTCCATGTACGACCTCGGCTGTTCAAAACTATTGGGGTGTCTTAGGTTTTCTTATTTTCTCTATATATTATCTTTTTATCACCGCCTCTCAGGAAAAAAAAAACCTTAAAACTTTGAAAATAAACAAATGCCTCAGAGGGAAAATTCTTAACTGTTTGAATAACGGAAATGAAGATTCAATTCTTGGTTTTTTCACAGTGTACGAACAATTTTTTTTTTAATAATGAGTAGAGGCTTGATTGAATTTAAATAAGTCCCTCTCCAGCAAGTTATTCCGAATTCAAGTCTAGAACTAATTAGGCTGAAATAAACATTTTTTTAAACGGATATTGGGCACAAGTATCTTAACATATATAATTTCCTCAGAGTTACTAACATTCCAGAGTTTAAATGTTTTATGTGGACCTTCCAAGAACAATTATCATCGAAGAAAACTCCTAGATATGTAATACAACATACCTGTTCAATTTTGTTACAAAAAGTACAGTCTTGCGATGATTGAATAATACACTGAGGGCATTTATACATTAAATTATTTATTTGATTATTTATAGCTTTTTGTTTAGTTTGAAAGAGAATGTATTTGGTTTTTTCACTCAATACCATTTGGTTTTGAGTAAACCAGCAATATATACATTGGGGCAGCATGCTTTTTAAAACGTGGTTTACAAGAGTCACATCATTTTAAATTGAAAACTATCCTAACAATTTGTTTCTGTATTTAAAATATTCATTTACTATTTATTGAATCTCCCCAGAACATAATCCCATAAGAGAGCCATAAGTATGCATAGTAGACCATCATGGTCGTAGCCGTATCGGTACTCTTTATGGTAAGTATTACGAAATAAGCTTTATTTAGTTTTCCAGTTAGGTCCAAAATATGATTTTGTCACGAGAGAATATTATCAACTAAGAATTCCACAGAGTTTTTTGGTGTTATTAGACACATTATTTGGTGTTTATTGATGTGTAAATATCCATCATCAACACAAGAAGATCTGATGTGATTTGAATGGAAGTTAATTAGGCCGGTCTTTTGAATATTTAAAAGAGGGCTATTTGCCTTAAACCGGCTATTCATTATACTCAAGTCATTCTCTAAGTCTACTTTCAATGGCAGTATTTTTTATTTTCGCCACATGCATACAACAGTTAATTATACTGCAATGTATAATCAGCAGGTACCTCACTAAAGTTACCTCGATGTTTACCACTGTAATTCCACTGAAAATCAAGTTTTCGGTCTTGTTTATAAACAAATATCTTTAACGAAAATTTCTAATCTACCTACCATTTCTGTCGTCTATGAATTATACTTTTGATATTCATGAACAGCTTCCTGCAAATTACAACGGCTTATGGGAAAAGCGACACACACATTATTTAGAAAAATTATACAAAAGTTTATTCATTTTAGTCTTGCATGAAATTTTGTAGAAATCTACTGAATATTGTTTGCGCGGTTTTTCCCCCTTTTAAATGGAGTCCTGCCGAGTACCTTCGGTCAATAGTGGAAACTGTATGCAACAGTTTAGGTTCAAAATTCGATGAAAGGTACATAAACTTCAGGTAGTGTGCGTATGGGCACCCATATGATATTTTCTGGGGGGGGCTAGACCGGGGTTTGGGGCTTAACAAGTTCACTGCTAAGGACGCACATGTGAGCTTGACACTGAACACTGTGAGAAGGGGAAAACGCAGAGTGCATTGCGTGCTTCGCACGCCAACCCCCGTGTTGGGAGTATTTTCAATACAGAATGCATTGCGTGCTTCGCACGCCAACCCCCGTATTGGGAGTACAGTATTTTCAATACACAATGCATTGCGTGCTTCGCACACCAATTTTAGGCCTATGTGTTTTAAAATATTAGTGATTATTACTAGAAAAGTTCAAAAATAAAAAATAAAGTAATTTCTACTCATTCAGACTGTAAAAAATAAAAAAAAATAAAAGGTCAGCTCCTAGCATAGGAACTACGAAATTTGCGTAGCAGTGAACGTGTTAAGGAGTACCCTCCCCTCCTTCGGCAAAAGGAGTCCAGGGATATTTTTGACATCCCCAAGAAAACTTTTAAAATTTGGGAAGCCAATTTGGCTGTTCAGGTGAAATATTAACCCACACAGCATTGAGTCTGTACCTTTACACCGTCGGTGAATACACAAAGACCTATAACACTCTTAGACACGCATCAAGTAGTGACCCAGCAGCTCATGTTTGAACTCTTGTAAAAAATGAAATAAGTATATGTAAAATCAAACGGCACATAACATTTAAAACATATTTTAGTGCTAATCTCTTTAAAGAAAAATACCTGACTGTAATTAATAATATACACATATTTTCCTTTCCCTGGGAGCTGGGTATTGGCGCCCATGAGTGTGTGAAACCGTTTCGTCCTGGCAGAGCACACCCTTAACTGTGGGTGATCTGTAGTGATTGAATTGTCCACTTTTAAATACACACACTTTAACACAGATTATAATGAACCTTAACACATGAATTTTTATAACGTAAAAACGTTTCTTACAATAACTCGCTCAAGGAAACGTTTGTATATTTATTTTAAAATGTAAAATTTGTTTCACCAAAAATCTGTATGATATTAAGTTTTGAAAAACTAACATGACCCTTTGCTCTTTCTCTAAAAATGACACAATTTGTCTAAAGGGGTGCCGACAGGGGGATCATATTTTGGATGATTTTCGGGTGTATTTGAAGGGGGAGGGTCAACAGCAACATCTAAAATCCAACATTGATGGAACTTTTGACAATGTACGGTACTTTTAAATTACTCCTTTAAATCTAGCCTATTTTGTTCAAAGGAAAGAAAGTAAAGAAATCTGCTTTAAAACATTGTCAGCAAATTAGATCCTAATTAACTTTGGTGTCCCACAGGGATCAGTTTTAGGACCAGTTTTATTTCTTTTATATATAAATGATTTATGTTCATCCGCATGTTATTGATAGTTTGGTTCAGTATGCAGATGACACTACGATTAGCTTGGGATTAAGAAATAACCAAATCCTCGAACAAAATGCTTTTATTGAAGTTAACGCTGCAAGTCAGTATTTTACTGAAAATAATTTAACTGTCAATGGAGACGAAACAAATTATTTATACTTTAAGTACCAGGAGACCGAGCTAAAGCTCGATTATAAGCAGGGCCTAGTACGCTCACGTCAATAACTATTATTGCAAATTTTCGTGAACATCGTTTAGGTTAGGCCTATAACATTAGACAACTAAATAAAGGGTATGTTTATTTAGCAGAAGTATTCGTTGCCATGGTAACTATAAATAGATACAACATTAGGCTTACCTCTAATAAAATACAGTTTAAAAGAAAACAGATGATTATTGTAACGGCATTGAAAACATTTGCATCAGCTGTGCTTAGTTTAAAAGAAAACAGATGATTATTGTAATGACATTGAAAACATTTGCATCAGCTGTGCTTTGTATTGTTTAAAATGGACAAATTTCACTTTTTAATTTAATAAAAAGACGTAGAAAACGAATTTACCCAGACTGGTGACCAATTCCAATCGATTTCTAGTGGCCAAAAGCCCCATATAAAATCAAAAATCCTTAGACGGAGATTCCAGATCCATTTAGCAGACAGACAATTATCTCTCGCTTTAGAAGATAAGATTTAAATGAAAATAGCACAGAGCTCAGGCCAAATGTTATGTTGGGGAATAATATAAAAGAAGAGGTAAGTTCAGCTAAATTTTTGGGCTTGGTCGTTGATAACCAACTTACCTGGAAATGTCATACAGACAGCATTTGTAAAAAACTTTGTTCTGCAATTTTTATATTAAGAAATCTCAGAAGCTGTTGTGATCTTTCCACAATGTTAACGGCTCTGCTATGGGCTTATACATCCTCAGTTGAACTTTGGAATCATAGTATGGGGTGATTGTTCATCTCAACAAGTGAAAAGGCTCTTTTTGCTACAAAAAAATCAGTACTACTTGTAGCGCATATAAATAATTTCGGGTCATGTAAAAATGCTTTTCGGGAGCTAGCCATATTAACACTTCCTAGTATGTATATTTTTTAAGTGATACTGTACAGTAAATATAAGTGACAGACTACGCTGAATAAGGATGCACATGGTTATGGTACCCGATTTAGAAGTCACTTACGACTAGGCCAACACTGGCTCAGTAAGCACAAAAAGCTACCATCACAAGCTGGTGGGGCACTAATAAATAAATTACCGGAAAGCATGATGAATATTCAAAACTATAACATACCGTATTTAAAATAAGCCATAGATCGTTGTCCGGATCCTTTTACTCGGTGGAGGAGTTTCTGGGCTGAGAGTATTCCTGAGTCCTGAGTTCAGCGAGTTGTCCCCTGGTGGCTGGGTGCAGGCATGTGTTGAGGTGTTTGGTAATTGCTTATAAAGATTTGTTTGTGGTAACTGTTTGTATTGATTTCTATTTATTATTTTCTATCTGTTGTGTTGAATGTCCTTAAATTAACCATTCTTAGTAATTTTAATGCTCTTGTGATATACAAAAGTGTACAGTTGTTGAATTTCATTACGTTTAATGATTTGTGATTGTATGTTGAGGTTGATAATTGTAGCATTCTTAATTTATTATGACGTGTCTAACACAAATCGGTGTTTTGTTCAAAAGACGAATAAAGTACAAATACAAATATTCTGTAAGCTTAAACTGGCTGTCCACGTTTGAATATGTCCATTCTGTTTTCAAATATATCTCTCAAATGCCTTTGTTGCTCATCCACACAATAGAAGTTAAGAAATTTGGATTTTAATAAATATTTTTCAAATATATTGGAACACCGATGGCCAGCTTTAGGTTGTGCTACTGCACAAATAATTAAGTAAAGGATTATAGTGATAAATCTTAAGACAAATTTTTGAAACTTTATATGTTTTTTCACAGTTCTATTCAGAACTAAATTACAAAACTTTTATTTCTTTTGGAAAAATTACAAAAATGTTTTACTGTTTGTAATGTAGGCATACATTTTTTCCCGTTACTAAACATTTTGCGCTTCCTGAGCTCGTAACTTTTAAAATTTGACAACAAACAATTTTTAGTTGCATATTTGAATTATTTGGACCTTTTGTGACAAAAAATATATAGTGAACACTTTTGGATTTTGATATAATTTACTATAAGTCAATTTTTAAAAGAATGCTTGCAGCGCGTAAAATAAGCCGCCATTATGATTACCAGTTATGGGGTGAAAGGACATTTTACCAATTAATGTCACACCTTATATGTATACACAAATTTCATCAGCCCAGTTTTTCCTATTTTAGTCGATCTTAACTTAATATCCATCATGCAGGATGTAGTGGGGGCCGCAAACTGATAAGTGTATAGGGGCCGCTGAGCTCCCAATCCGCCACTGTATCGTATATTCTGATTGCCAAAAACATCTGCATTCACAAGATCTTTAAAACTAGCAAATTTCGGTTTAGGTAAGTAAATTACAACAACATGGTGTCTACTGGGTTTTTGAAGCCTTAGTATCTTGACCTTTTTTTAAAAAATAGTCAGATTTTTCTTGACTTATCAGTTTGCATTCTATTTAAAATAAACTCTAACCAATGTAAAGAAAGTGTTTGATCGCTTTAAAACTTTAAACAGAACCGTACTGACTCTGCTTTATGCGTATCACACAAATAATTAATGCAGAAAACAGTACTAATAAATTTTACCCATCTACAACAGGGAAAATACCTAAAGCAGTCGCAACTAATAATAACAATAGTATTGGATAATCGTACTTGAACAAATATTGGTATTCAAAACTAATGTTTCTCCACACTTGTAATTCATTATCAGCCCAAAACGAAATCAAAACTAAAAGAACACACGACTGTATACTTTTTTACTTAAAGAATTTGTACATTTGCCCGCAGTCGTGTTTCTGCAAACAAGAAATATAACGGTGTTCGCAAAAACAGACTGAAAATTTTCAAAATGATACATAATAAAATAGTATGTATATACAAAAATCCACTACCATAACGCCGGTTAAGACAAAAAGTTAAATATTTTCTCAACATGTAATAGTTTTTCAGTACCGGTAACATTTAAAAAATTCAAAAATATATTTTTGGTTAGTCGGTTATTATAATGTATACCTGCAAAATTAGTTTGTCAGTAAAAAGTCAAGAATATTTCAAATTGTGCTAGGTGTGGTTTTAAATGACAACCAAATAGTAAAATTTTGAAAGAATATATTTACATTATACGTTTGTTTTACAAAATATAATAGTACTAATGAATGACATCATCCCGAATATTAAATGATAATACCCAATTTTATAGTTTCTTATTACTGTAGTGAAATGTAGTATGTGCTACAATGACTTTGACACTGTTTTAAAGTGGGTAAAACCACAACAAAATAAAAACGTTAATTGTAAAAGGAATTTAGTGAAGTTGTTACTATGAATTTTAACAGTTAGTGGCTGTTTGCAGCAGAAAGTGCAGTGTGGGATCGCCAACCCCTACGCCAGGGATTAAACATTAATTTCTTGACCTGATGTTTCATTTCTTGGCTTTTTCTTGACTATTGACCTAATTTTATTACTTTTTATTTACTTTCTTTACCAGTAGACACCCTGAACAATGTTTGCATCACTCTCATGGGTCACTTGTAAACTTGCATCACTGTAACAGAGTCTTAAGTCTTCTTCAAGATTTTGCTCCTCTTCAAAATAAACATCATTAACGTCTAATGATTTAAAACTACACCTATAAAGTTAACCAGTTAACAAGGTTAACATTTTAAGCTGGGTAAAAGGCACAGCAATAATAAACTCCTCATTTAAATAACATACTTAACTAAAAAAAAACACTATATCCTAATAATAAACTAATAAAAACTAAATTTAAATAACTTTAGCTCATTTGCGGACCAATGGTACATACAGGACACCACATATTCATGATTTTTTAATTTCAAGAATTGTGTCGCTATCTATGAGGTAAAGATAGGAATATGTTCATTTGGTTGCTAACTTCAGGCCTAGATGGCTCTAGTTTCCATCAAGTAAGATTGATAAACACTTGGTTCTGTAAAGTTGATAATGGTGTGAGTTTGTTTATGAGTTTTAGTGAAGTAATATCTACAAACAATTGTTGTTGGTAATATTTTTTATTTGTGCTTCTATTTTTTTTCATAAAAAGTTAAGAACACCACATATTCATGATTTTTTTAATTTCAAGAAAAAAAAAAAAGAATTGTGTCGCTATCTATGAGATAAAGATAGGAATATGTTCATTTGGTCGCTAACTTCAGGCCTAGATGGAACTAGTTTCCATCAAGCAATATTGATATACACTTGGTTCTGTAAAGTTGATAATGGTGTGGGTTTGTTTATGAGTTTTAGTGAAGTAATATCTACAAACAATTGTTGTTGGTAATATGTTTTATTTGTGCATCTACTTATAACTAAACTGTTTGTTTTTGTTGTAGTGGTACTGGTAATTAGTGTACCACCAAGCCGCTATAGGGTATGGAAGACTTTATTTTGCATGGGGGCCCATATGATATTTTCTAGAGGGGGGCTAGACTGGAACTGTTGATTAAGGAGTACCTCCTGGGACATTTTTTACTTCCTCCGGAAAACTTTCAAAATTTGGAGAGCCAATTTGCCTGTTTAGGTGAAATATACGCAGTCAAATGTTTCCCAGCTTTTGCCCATAAAAATGATCAAGTTCCGACAAGAGAAAAATCACTCCAGTTTTTAAAATTCTAGACTGCTCGTACTAAACTATAAAGTAGATGGTACCTAAAACTTCACAGAATTTCTCCGATAATTTCACGGTTTCATCTTCCAATATATTAAATACTGTTATGAGGCAGATTAGTGTAGCCTTTCGAAAAAAAACATCTCCTAGGGTATCCAACTCTAAAAACTGAATTAGGGTTGAGCATCGATGGCCGATGTTTTCATATCGATGTTTTTTACATCGATGGAAATCGACCGATAATTTTGCTACATCGATGATTCTCCCTGACATCGATGTTTTCAAATATTCACAGTATTTTTTGGGCATTTATTTTGATAAATTAATCATGAATTGACATTAATTAATTAAGAACAGAACCTTGTTTTCAAGAAGAAGTCAACATCATATATAAATGCAATATTTATGTTTTGTATCAATTAGTTAACACTTTCACTGCTAAGGATGCACATGTGAGCTTGACACTGAACACTATGAGAAGCTGCCGACGCACAGTGCATTGCATGCTTCGTACGCCAATTCACGTATTGGGAATATTTTCAATACAGTGCATTGCGTGCTTCGCACACCAATTATATGCCTATGTGTTATGGACGCACTTGTACGTCAGCTTTAAAATATTAGTGATTATTACGGACAAAGGTTCAAAAATAAAAAATTAAGTAATTTCTACCCATTTAGGCTATAAATATAAAAAATTAAAGGTCAGCTCCTAGCATAGGAAATACGAAATTTGCGTAGCAGTGAACGTGTTAACTCTGTTATTGTGATTGTTGTTGTTTCTTTCACCCCATGAATTATTGTCTTAGGCATAGGTAAATTTTTAACAACAATTTTATAAATAAAAATCCAGCAACTCTCTTTTTGAGAAATTTACAAAGTATATAGGTAATGTTATTCGGTAAGGCGTGTCTTACAACTCAAAACTAAGAAACAATGGATATCGACCTTCTTAGGTTTTCTGAAGCGATGACATTTTAAATATACATCGATGTTTACCGTTAAAATACATCGATGTTTTCAGGTCGATATAATTGTCACATCGATGGTTACTGCCGATTTTACCATCGATGTTTTAACTATCGATGCTCATCCCTACACTGAATTGTATTGTAGCCTTTTGGAAAAATCCTCCAGGTTATCAAACTGAAAACGTTTAAAAGCAGTTCTAAAATAATATTCAAATTTTGTTTTATTTATCATAATAAATTAAGAGAAAAATTAGCCTTAGAATAAATTCGATGACAGGAAATTCTTTTGTTACGCTCTATATAATATGTATGAGCTATATGAAACAAAAACACTGATTTTACAAACGGAAATCACCAAAGAACAAAACGATCAACTGAACAAGGCAAACTAACGCTACACAAAGCGGATTAACTCATTTTGGTAGAAATCCGTTTGTCAGAAATTATCACCCTCTCTTCCATAAGTTAAAATAATGCTCATATTTGAACTATTGTAAAAAGCAAAATAAGTATATGTAAACCAAAACGGTATATAACATTTTTTTTAATATTCGAATGGTAAACCACTTCGACCGATACTGACTTTTAAATAAAAGAAAAACACCTGACTATAATTATTTTTAAAAAATAGTTATTGTTTATTTGTATATGTTGTTTGAATATTTTCTTCTGTTTGTGAATTAAATGTCATAAAACTCTTAAAATGAATAAATATTCTCTTAGCGAACTATACAAACTATCTTTGTAGAGGTACCATCTGACAGCGATTCAGAGGAATCGGATTTTGATGATGTAGGTAAAGACCCAGATTATAATTTGCATAATGAATAGCTAGATTTTAGTATTACACTTTTGAAGATACAGAATTGAAAAATTTTGCGAGGCATTAGACATAACAATTTAACTGATAAAGGCAACAGTGACCCTAATCATATAGTTTGTAGTCCGTTTGATGGCCTTAGTACTTCATGTTCTCATCAATATTATTCCAGAACTAGTGTTCAGCATCAGGGGTGCCCACAGCATGGTTTTGATGGCGCAAATTGCGCCATCAGAATTATTAGGGGGGGGATCAATTTTTGGGGTGTTTTTCACAGTTTGGGGGAAATTTTTTTATATATTCTTGATTAAAATCAATATAAAATATGAAGATTCCCCCCCCCACCACCAGAAATTAGGAGATAATCTGTTGTTTCTATTGTGTTAATGTCTGTTAGTTTTATTCCATTAAGTTCTTTTGAAATCTATTTGATATTATTAATTATTATTAGTGATTTTTTGTTATTTATGTAAAAATCTTAATTTAGGGTATTGGCGTTTACCCCAATACTTACACTTTGTAACTAATTATCTATCAAAATTTTAAAAATATATTCATATTGTTACTACTTTTCAATCAGTGTCTAATTTTATCAAAATAATATTAAAACATCTTTATTCTCACTTAATTTTGTGATGAAATATCATTTATTTGTTATTATGTTTTTGTATTCTTTCAAATCGGTTAACAATATAAAGTACCTATTACTGGTATTCAAAATGTATTGTAGTTTTTTATTGTTATTTTCTTACAATATTTTCTTAATTACCAATGAATGTAAATTTATTTTTGTATTTTTCAACTATATATTACTTTTTTATTAAAATCGAATAGCTAGTTTACCACCCCGATCACCACCAATAACAAGGATTTCTTTTCCACCAAGCATTAGAGGTTAAAGAACTTATTTAATATTATGATGTCTTCTGCTACTTACAAAAGTAGTAATGTGTTGTTTTTGTTAATAAATCTTTATAAATTACATAGAGCCTTTAATCCTTTTTTCCATAAAAATATTTTTATGAAAAACTTTAAAAAGTTATTAGATTTAACTGTAAACTTTAAGTTACCTAATGGGTTGTTTTCAGAGGATAAAATAACACTCTTAAAAAAAAACAATTATGCGTAAGCCATTTTTTTCTGAACTTGTTTTTTTATTTTTTGCTAAAATGTCTATATTTTGAAGGGTACTCACAGGCAGGTTTGGCGGGGGGGGGGGGGGGGGCGCCGGGGGTTTTGGGGGGGGGGGGGGGGCACTCCTGTTCAGCATAAACCTGTTAGG
>JAGFPH010009786.1:27734-44527 GCA_018207615.1 Philaenus spumarius | reverse complement strand
AAATGTTGTATAAATTCTGGAAATTTTTGGTGTTTCACGGTTTAAAAAGTAGAAAGCAGAACTACAAGCGCGTCCTTATTATGCTTTATCTTTTCGTTTAGTGCCTGTACAATATTTGTATTTGCCCCGCTTTAGACCGTCTTTGAATGACGCAAAGTTCATTCGTTTTAATTTGGCTCCTTAGCAATTGTGACAGTGTAGTTGTCGATAATGCCCATGCCTAAATTACCTATACGCTTATAATTACCGTCATAGTATTCGCCCATATTAATAATATTTTTTTAAATTAATGTATTGTTTATGACCCACGTTTTTATTTCATTAAATTGTCGCAAATGTACGGCATCTTCGTACCCTACACCATTGGACATACCTACAATACGTTTACTATTAACATTAAACAACATAGCTGCCTGTAGGTGCATGCAATTATTTAAAATATAATTCAATGTAACGACATCTGTCGTTTTAATAGGGACACTGACATTACCAACTCTTTTACCGCGGAAATTCCAAGCCCCCATGACTTCGATACTTATTACTCTCTTGACCACATAATACTTGTTAACAATGTCACAAACAACATTAAAAATAGAGTTTCATCCTGCATCAATCTCCCTCATTTTTTTTTTAACGAGAAAGTTATCTACAGCGTATTTTAATATTAAACGCATCGTCGACCATCTTTGCTGATCCGATTTCGCATAAACGACGTTTACCAAACAAAAAACAACCATCAAGTTTAACTGTTATTAAAGACTCTAGATATTCCTTAGTTACTTGGATTGGTCAGTCGGACTGCCTAACCCGCTTATTGGATTACCTATGGCATTGTAAAGTTAGACTACTTTTCTCTAAAGTTTCCAGGTTGACAGCATCGTTACCAGAAATAGGATTGCCTAAATTACGTAATAGCTTGCACTTTATGTCGTAGTCCCCATGTTGGTCGGGAACAAAACATATTTCCCACCAACACAAGAAACAAAGATGCACCAGAAATGCAATGGAGGGCCGTACAACATTATGAGCAACGAAAACATATACATCTCACTAGAAGACGGTTCAATCAACAAAACGAACAGAGGACACATCCATTAAATTAAAAATAATAAACCCAAAATCAATTACTAGTAGAATCATACAATTACACTAACAGAACGATCCAATCCTACAGTAATGAGAGCGGAAGAGAGTGCCCCGGGGCCAACGAAAACACGAATTACATTTTTTAATATGAACACGGCAGACCAAGCTCTTGGGGCTTTTACATTAAAATTATCAATAATTACTTTATGTTGCGTTTTTTTTTTACTCGATAATTTACCGCTTCTACGATGTTAGCAGTAAAAGAAACATTTATAGAAAATACTTCTTGCAGCCCCGATGTAGACTTACACAACAGCCGCTAATCAGCATAAAGTTATGTTAATGCGTATAAGATTGCTGAGTTGGCAGAATTGCACCCCGGAGTACTGCCTATTGCATTCGCTGATTCTCTAACGTGACCGTCGGACAAGCAAAAATTTATAAATTCTCTACCAGAAAGCGCTACGGTCGAAATCTTGTAAATATAATGTTATGTACGAATGCAAAAAATAAATTACATTTGCATTCTGTTTGTTTTTTTTTTTAATTTCCATTAGGCTATGACGACACTTCTGCTTATTTTTTGGCGCAGTTTGGAGCTATACATGCTCAGGCTTCGCTGTACCCTGAATTATATTTAAAACAGGGAGGCTTGAGTAACCCCCTCCCCCAAAATTTTGAACTTAACCTTAGGCTTCGCTGTACTTTGAAATACCTACATAAAATGAGATATATTTCCAAGTATAACCCGAGCTTAACCAATCTTACCCCGAATTAAGACTTATGCCAACGGTGAATACTTCCACCGTATTACGATGTATACCCTGGACTTGACCGATTTTCCCAGCTCGCACGGTGATATTTCTTTACCAGAACGCGCTGATGTCGGACGGGGGATAGTTAAAACATTCTCTACTAGAATGCATTGCCGTCGAACACACAGAGTCCCGTAGTGTTGGTGGGGGTTAGGGAATGACTTCATATTTAATCTTATACACTTTCCACTTTTAAATTTGTATGGTATTAAAATGAAGTTTTTCATAGGAGTTGTAATGAAAGACGACACAAAGTTAAATACAAGTTATTATTCACACTTTATTCTCAAACAACTACAATTATTCTTTTGTCCTTACTGCTGTTGCGGGGAGTACTTCGATTTCCACTTTTGATTTTTTAATACGTCTAATTCGTTATTCCAACTGTCATCAACGGATTCGTTCTCGGCGTGTTCGCACTTTAATTTTTTAACCGCCTTTAGGCGCAATCTTTCGGCTGCTTCGCGCAACCAACAACAACCATTCCTTGCTTCTCTATGTTCGAAATTGTCTATTATGTAAAATATAGTATTCATCTCATCTCTAAAATGGACCGTACGTTTCGAATTTGACATTTCGATGAGTTGTATACTATCGTTCAAATCACTGACTACGAACCTACCCAGAACTTAACAGAATGAAATTGTTATCCAAGTCGTCCTAACTGGTGTTGCTATAAGTGTTCCTAGTTAAAAACATAGAGAGAACAGCTAGGCTTATAGTGTGTACATTACCGTGATCTATTGCAGACTCAGAACATTGCTGACCTAATCTATTCCACCTAACCTATCTATCGTAACGTATGAGAACTTAACCTAACCTACAGACAACCTAATAAAACCTAAATTACCTGAGAACTTAACCTAACCAACCTGAGAACCTAACTTATCCTTACCTAAATTAACCTAACTTAACCTACAATGCTATGAACGACTCCAAATTTCTAGGGGCCGATTAGAAGCTGCGATGAAAACCCCCCTCAGGTTAGAACGAAGTGTATTGGTTGTGTATGGACTGTTTTTTTTTCAAGAAACATCAATGTGTAAAAAGTAAAGAAGGTCTAAAATGTAATATCCAGAGAAATGTAAAATAAAGCTTTGTTCATAAAACTTTTTAAGTGTTTATTTAGCCATAGGTAACCATATGCAAAAACTAACTAATTTTTATGTAAAACTACTGGAACATAACCTAACCTAACAAATTACCAACCAAAACGTATCCGACATAACCTATCGATAACACCATCTTATTGAACCTGTTGATTTAGAGAAAGATGACGACAAAAACGACGACGACGACAACGACAAAAACTACGATGACTTGACGACTTGACGACAAAAACGACGACGACGACGACGACTTGACGACAAAGACGACGACGAAAATGACGACGACGAAAATGACGACGACGACTTGACGACAAAGACAACGACGAAAACGACGACGAAGTTAACGATGACCACGACAACGACAAAAACGACGAAAACGACGACGAATTTAACGATGACCACGACAACGACGACAAAAACGACGACCTGACGACAAAGACAATGACGAAAACGACGACGACTTTAACATTGACCACGACAACGACGACCACGCCACTAAGAGAACGTAACGGCGACGATACGAGAACGCGACGAGAACGGAAGAGAGACCGTTCAATTCAGCAACGCATCTCAGATGTAGTTCCATAAGAGCCCAACATAACCTAGCCTTGTGTTAACTACATATTCGCAGACGTTGACGAGACCTACGCCTATGTTCTTATCTAACCTAAAATATGCTACTTCCATGTGTTGCAATAACAAATAACCTAGAAAACCATTAACTACCGGTAGTTGTTAGCTAATCTAACCTAAATACGGTGCATTACGTAATAGTGATGGACTAAGTCGTCAACTAACCAAAGACGCAATTTAAAACTATGAGGTCGGGTGCTACCCAAAAAGGATTATTAGAATGAAAACAATTCATAAGTTAAATAATAATAATATAATTTATTTTGTACATTATATTTACAACTGACACAAGACTATTCAGGACCATACACAATAACACGAAAAGTTACACCAGTTAACTACGAGTTAGAAACGTACAGATACGGACGATTAAAATCAGACATAGTGCAAGTGGCTGAAAAAATATAATGCGAACATCTCAAACTAAAAAACATTAAAAAATGTGTAATATAGTTACAAATTGATAAGTGTTAGCTGAAAAATAAATATTTACTCCTGCATTCTTAGGTTAACACCCAAAATATCACCCCATTCTTAGGTTAAACCAAAAAAAACTTTACCCGATTCTTAGGTTAAACCAAAAAAACTTTACCCGATTCTAAGGTTAGACCAAACAATTTTTACTCTGTTTTAATGCTAGACAGCAGTTGCCTAGCCTTGTTAGACAATAATAATAATTATAATAATAGTTGTAGTTCCAGGCAGGAAACATGCAGAAGAACTTATCTCGCTAGGAAGGGATAACATGAGATGGGTGGTTGGCCTATTAACAGGTCACTGTCATACTTAGGAAACACCTACATAGAATAGGGATTGCTGAGGAGAGTATATGTAGGAAATGCGGAATGGCTGAAGAATCGGCGGAACACATCCTTCTGGAATGTGAGGCTCTAGGTAGAGCCAGAACTTTCACCTTGGGCCCACCAGGGCAGGAAAGGGAAACCATCCTATTAAACCCAATAGGTAGCACCTGTTCCTTTATCAGGAATACAGGTATCACTGGGTGGGAGTAATTAGGAAAATCAAGGGGGCAAAAGATCTTTTTTGGTCGACGCCGGCAGGGTTTCTGTTTAGGACCTTGCAACCCACACAAAAAAAAAAAGGATCAAATAACGGTAAAGAATTGATTTAATAAAGTTTTCAAAGTAATAATGGTAAACCGATCTTGAAATTAAGCAAAGCCATGAAATATTGATAATTTGTTTGAAAACCCGTAACGTCGACGTACTAACTACGAGATCACTTTAATGATGTCAGTCATAGTTTGGCAAATTACAGAAGCGAATTTAAAATGGTAACAAATTATTTCAGCAAATTAGAATTCAGTACTATGGATTTTATTGAGTTTGGCTCAAAAAGAGGTAATTTACAAAATTATCTAAGGTATCTCAAATGCTTCAAACACCCCCAAATTGTTACTGCAAGTAAACCCCTATGCTCTATTATCACTGAATGAGAAGAAGTAGTACAATGTATAGATAGATGTTCATGAAACAATACAAATTCAACTAAATTAGAAACCAAATAAAACCACTAAATACATATACTAGCTTTTGAATAAAGTAGATATTAGTGTTTCACATAACTTATTTATTACAATATGAAATCTAGAGCACCGGATATGCTTATAAATAACTTTTTAATATGTTACTTACCGCCAGCAATCCTTTTGTTTGAAGTTTTTTATTCAATACATTTATTACACGACACGTGTTTCGGAATTTAGTTCTTCCATCGTCGGGTGGTCAAAACACATTTAAAAACGTTTAACATAATTTATAGAAAACACATATAACACAAACGACACACGCGTACAAATAAAGTTCAAACATGTTATTAGGTTGACACTGTTTGGAAATTCTTAATTTTAACATTGGAAATTTACCCTTTCCAGAATGTACTTTAGTTACTGAGTCATATATTTTAATGTTTAAAGATATACTTGACTATTTGAATCTGACACTTTTTAACCCTAAAACCTCATGCATGCGAAAGGAGATAACGCTTAGTCTGTGGTAGCTTATTTTGTTTTCAATAGGTCGTTTAAAATTGTTAAACTATCCAAATCCTAATATTCTCTAAATAAAGTTTCCGAAATTCATTAAGGCAACTAATCGCCGTAAGTTGATCTTTTCACCTTAAAATGACGCAGTGCCAATAATGTTAACCTTAAATTTTATGTTATTTTAATTTTCCACATCCATTTTTAATTATGTTACGAAATTGTTGAAATTTGAACAATTACAGAAAGTTGACAGAAAGCCCTCCACTTTCCATAATATTTAGTAAACAATTAACTGGAAGTCATACCCATTTACATAAATTAATGTAAATAATGTAAATGCATGAATTAAGTCTTACGGCACTTAAAAATGTCACACATAAATAACACAAATATTCCCAAACCAAAAAACATGGAATATTTTTCAGTAAGAAGATAATAATTTGAACAGATAGTACTGAACTTACAAATACTGTTAGTACTTGATTTGATTCTACAATATTACTGTAACTAATTTTAATTCCTTACAATAGAACAAATTCTGCTGTTTGTTGCATTAATATGTATACAATTGTTAACCCGGTAGGGGTCGCGTGGGTAAAAATTACATGACGGGAAGTGTGGGGTGGATTAGACCAGGTCCATCAAAACGACATAAATAGACATAAAATTATTTTATTTAAAATTTCCAAATATAAAAAATAAATTTAAATTATATAGTTAAAGCACACGTAGAAAATAAGTGTTACGAAAGGTTATAGAACCAATATGGATCTTTGTCTATATTGACAAACGTGAAAGCAGATTTAACTAATGTAAAACTAAATTACTTAATTAAAATTACAATACTAAACAAAATTAACTTGTAAACCAAACATGTTGGTTGTCTTAATAAAAAATGTCAAAGTTGTAAAAAATTAATTTGAACAAATTTAAGCATACAAACAGTTATAATCAAGTGGGAGTTTTAGAAGAGTACCGAACTGAAGGCTCTCGTACCACCAACTGAGAAGTGGAAAGTGGAATCTTTAACTTCTTACAGTCAGGAGACATATACAAAAATAATTAAGACCTGGTAAAAAAAAAACAGGCGCGACCCCTCCCGGGTTAATGTCTTGTGTAGTAGTGGATGGTACTTAACACATTTGACAGGTGTTTTCCTAATAGTTTTATTTTCGATTAGTTTATTTATGGTGAGGTTTTATTGATTAATGACAACTAAATTCTGGAGACTATTAAAATGCTGTTAAAATTAATGTTAAATACGTAGTAATTATCCGTTTTCAGTTGTTTTTAACATAAAAGCAAGTTTTAAATTTGCATTGGTGAGTTTTTTGTTATACATTAAAAGTAATACTTTCTCTCATACAGAGTTGCGATTATAAATAAAATGCAATATGATACTGGAGAAATATTTGAGTCCAGCACTAAAAATAACAGCTGACGAAACAATAGTTGTGATACAAAGGAATGCAAGCTGAGAGACGAATACTCCGTTACTGGATTCAACGTAAAATATTGCGTATAGAGCAGAAAAATAAAACATGAAAATAGGATATAGAAAACTTTTACAACTTGTTTCACAGGTGATATGAAACAAAATACATTATGTGCTTTAAAGGTATTAATTATAATCCTAGATTTGGCATCCTCTTCTATAGGGTTTGTATAGTAAAATTAAAATTTGTTGTTATTGATTTACAAAGAAATTAGGCCTAAGTCAAATAAAAATTGATTTATAACATATTCAAAAAACTTTACACTCGTGGTGTTATTAAATAGTATCATTAGTTATAAAATTAAAAATAAATAACTAATGAGCTTGACTAGTGAGAAAGTAACTTAGATAAAATAAAACCTGAACACAAAATCTCACAATAAATACGTTCACCTCAAACGCGTTTCAACGACAATGTCACCATCCTCAGTGATGCACTGGCTACAGTAATCAAAGTTATAGTTTGGTTACTGTAGCCCGTGCATCACTGAGGATGGCGACATTGTCGTTGAAACGCGTTTGAGGTTAGTAAACGTATTTATTGTGTATTTATATTTTTGCTTTCGCCCACCAAATATCAAACTTATTTGATCTTACCTCAACATTGTCGACAACATGGAATTTCAATCACCAACCTGCCCACAGACGTTCAACATTGGCAACGAGGTTGGCGAAATGTTATTCGTTTTTGACCCCTTGAGATAAAATTCCGCAAGAGCATAGAAAACTTATCAAAATACACGGCATTTTACGAAGTGGTGTAATTTATACAACACCTGCTACCAGCTTTTGTTTGTAAAATGCCATTAAATGAAATATTTGAGTTAATATCAAGGCATATATATATATTTATTTGTTACTTTGTTTTAAGTAATTTGTAAATCAAGTCAGATTTTTACATTTCCAGTATGTCATGTAGTTGAAATCTTCAAACATTGTGTGTCTTTTACAGTGATGCAAATTCAGATATATGTCATACAAAATTGATAGCAGTTTGACTAATTAGCATACAAACAAGTTCACTTTATTTTTGTACGTTGAGTTAGTTATTAAAACTGCAATGACAATGAAATTATTAAACAGGTTCAGTAAACATAATTTGATTTAGTACACTGGATGTATTAATATACTTGAATATGAACTTTGGGGTCAATGAAAACTATATTATTTTGTTTACAAAATGAGCAAAATTGAATTTGTTGGGTGCTGCTTCTAAATGTATACGAAGCTACAATGAATATTCATTGAGCAATACATCCGGATATTTATGTGTATTGTTTAATTATTCATTATGAGTATCAATATACCTTAATTTTAGTCAATAGTACTTCTTGTTTCTGGAGTAATGGCTACATGTTTCGCTGTCACAGGCACCATCATCAGGCCAAAAACACTAACATTAGTCCTTTGTTCACATATACATCACAAACATAAACACATAATTCGGCCTGGCACAAATAATTGTGCAGAGACGGCACTTGTCAACTGCTAAAATTTGTTTTTGTTCCCAACACTTAGGCCACAAGTTTACTTGCTGAGTTGTACTGGGACACTGTTACCTCAAGTAATTCTTATCTGATTTGTACCTTTGGCCTTATTCCGAAGTTCAAATATTGAATCGTATGTATTAATTTGAACTTTAGGATGTGAAATTTAGTTTGTCGTTTAAAGTGTTTGAAGGATTAAACTTTTGATGCTTATAGATTTCCATTTCTTCCATTATCTTCATTTTGTGCCCTTTTCAAGTTGTTCTTTATATTGGTGTAATTGTGGCAACTATCTATTAAATGTTCTGCGTATGACGAATGGATTGAATTTATATTTCTGCTGTTGGGTAAATGTTCCTTAAAGCGAGTTTTAAAAGATCTTCCTGTCTGACCAATATATTGTTTTTCTCAACCATCACAATGAAGTTTGTATTCGCATCCATCCAAGTACTAATCGCGGTTAGATTTGGGGTAGTTTAAAAAAACGCTGTAAACTGTTGTTGGTTCTGAGTGGGATACTATATATCCAAGTTTTTTTTAGTATGTCGCGGGTTTGTTTGAAAAACAAAAACAACTTTTAGCAGTTGACAAGTGCCGTTTCTGCAAAATTATTTGTGCCAGGCCCAATTATGTGTATATGTTTGTGATGTATGTTAACAATGGGCTAGTGTTAGTATTGTTGGCTGGCCTGATGATGCTGCCTGTTTCAGCGAAACATGTAGCCATTACTCCAGAAACAAGAACTCTATTGACTAAACTTAAGGTAAATTGATAAATGAAAGTAGTTCTAAAGTTAAACAATGAATATTTTGAGTATTGTGTGAAATTCATGTGTATTTAACTGATCTTAAATTGAAGGACTGATACAGATTATGCGACTGGGATGTCATTTTGTTACTTATTACAAAAAACAATAATAAATATGATAGTAATAAAGCAAGTACATTATAATTATTCAATAATTTTAGTTCAAGATACAATGATTTAGGAATACTTTGATCATTAGCTTAAAAATATGATTTTTTCCGATTCATATATACTAAAACGAAATAATTGTTATATATTTTCACACTTAAGCACACTTATTATTGCTTACTAGTCAACCTTTATTATTCCTCAAAAAAGTTAATTGCAAGTCACTTTTTATTTTCAATTTTAAAGTAAATTATTTAAACTAATAGTGTACATTGTATTCGAATATGATTCTTACCTCCAAACTTTGTGAATTGTATATTACATGTAACCACTAATTGGTGTAATTATGTTTTTACATCATGATTAGAATATCCGTAAATAATTATTGTATTATGATAGTATTGTTCATTTGCTGGGACTTTGAGCTATTTCAGTTTCTATTTACTCTACTTTTACGACCTAAATCTATTTATGTTTGTATCGTAAAACGACAATAACTGTTGCTTAGCGATTATTGAGGTTAATTAAATTAAAGTCTATTGTTTAACGTACAACGCGCATGAGCGTAGCCTATTGATCTTTATTAGTGCAATTCAACTGCACGTAAAGCTGTTTTGTATGCACTTTAGACAAAACATGGACATCCAATGCCATTAATGCAACATTGTACTTATTTGCATTACAATACATCGTAAACCTAGACGCGCTTTTGATATATTTTCTAACTTAGTAATATGTCTTTATTGTTTCGACAGAATCGGTTCATTCGATGTTTCAAAATATGACGAGGTAATAATATAAATTGTTAGTCAGCTTTTAAGAATATAAAAAGCCTACACTATAGCCTATTATTTGATATTTGTTCAGTAAAAATTACGTTAAGTTTAATAACATTGTCCATTGTCAACTGTCAAATTTAAACGAATAACTTAATGAAACATATCTAACTATTTGAAAAACCATAAATTTATTGATATTTGCAACTAAATTAAGTATTTATTGAAAATTGATTGATGTTTAACATTGTTTTATATTTGTAAAAATAATATAATTATATAAATAATAATATATGTACAAACCAATTTTTTTAGAAAGAATTGTAAACACAATTTTCAACAACTTAAATCTATTGTTGCGGGTTCGTAAATTAATAAATACACACTGGCGATTGTATTTAATTAACAGAAATATATTTACACAAAGTCAACTTAACAAATATTTACACAAAAAACTAATCTGCACTAATTAATCAATTATCACTATTTATCACCGTATAATGAGCACTAGTAATACTGGAATAAATTTGAACAACTAAAAAAAAACACATTAACACCGTTATAAAAATAACTCGCACTTGTTACTGTCACTGTTCGTTCAATTCATTCACGCACTAGACTCTTCAAAGACAAAGACTGCCGTCTTCACACTTTTACACCTTTTTATACGCAGGCACACATGTTCCAGAATATTCCACGCCCTTCTTTTCTCTCTGTTACAGACTTTTCTAGAAAAGGGGGGTTAGTCTCTTTGTTGATACTCTGCCGACCGTCCTATTCACTTTCTCACTCACTCCCCCCTTTCTCCTCTTCCAGACTGTTCTCGAACATTCGGGCGGTGTCTTTGTTGGCAGGTTTCCAAACCTTTTCTCTCTCTGTCTATCTCTTTGCCTAGCCGTAACACTACCCCTTCGTCAAGACTGTTCTGCCCCAGAACAGATTCTTCAGGCTTATGCTGAGGGTAAGGTCTTCCGTCAGTCTTCCAGGGATTGAAGACGCAAACCACAATGGTTATATCCATTCCGACGAATATCTCCTCCAGCATCCTATTCACAGTCGACCACTCCAGCCCATCGTAACCACAGCCCAATTTTGGAATACCCAGCTTCCTGATGTTCCTTTGATTTAGAGCATCTCGAAGATGAACCAATGATGCCCACAATGCCTGGTACGTTGCTCTCTCATGTGGTTGTTCTTTGGTCACTAGGTAAAATAAATGCTGACCATTTCTTTGGAGATGAAGTGACTTCCCAACGGTCGGCTTCTGTCTCTCCAATTCTACCATTCCACCATATTTCTTGCGGAATACTGTAGCAATTCCGCGGGAAGCACCCAAATCTTTTGTGATACAGTTGGCTATGGCGTAGTCCTTCGGCAGTGTGAACAAGTCTGTATTTTTCATTATGGTCAACTTCGTGCTCCATGATGACTCCGCGCCGGCCATGAATTCGTCAAACCCTTTAATGACCAATTTACTGGCTCGAGCGTTCTGGGCCTCGTCTGGTCCGTTGTCTCCTTTGAACGGTGCAAGACGGTTGAAATGAACAATCTTGGGCTTTCCTCTTGGTAGCTTCCGGATTCTGTAGACAACGTCGTTGATCCTGGTCACCACCTCATAGGGTCCTTCCCAAGATGATTGTAATTTTGGAGAGTATCCTCGAATCCTTCGGGGATTGAAAAGCCAAACTAGGTCCCCTTGATGGTATCCGCCTTTCTCCGCCTTGATGTCATACCTCTCCTTCATCTTCTCGCTTGCCTCTTCAATATTACGACGTACTTTCTCGTGGATTTCGTCCATCCGTCTTCGTAGCTGGTTGACGTAGTCATCTCCACTCAGATCTTCTCCGGCCTTCCTGCCAAACTGTAGGTCGCAGGGTAATCGTAGCTCTCTGCCAAAGATGATGCTAGCAGGTGTCTGTTTTGTTGTTTCATGGACGGAGCTACGATACGCCATTAAGAAGAGATGTAGATACTGGTCCCAATCTCGCTGGTGGTTCGTGACGACCTTGCTTAGGTACCTTCCCATGGTCCGATTCATCCGTTCTACCATGCCGTCCGACTGAGGATGTAGGGCAGTCGTTCTAGTTTTTCGAGTCCCCAATACTTCACACATTCTGGAAAACACAGCAGACTCGAAATTCCTTCCTTGATCGGAGTGTAATTCCATCGGTACTCCAAAACGACTGACAAACTGCTTTACCAACACGTCGGCTACAGTGACTGCTTCCTGATTTGGTAGTGCATACGCTTCCACCCATTGCTGAAGTAGTCCATTAACACCAGAATATATTTGTTGCCGTCGTCGGTCGTCGGAAAGGGTCCAGCTATATCCACAGCTACACGCTCAAACGGAGCTCCCACGTTGTAGGTCTTCATGGGTGCTCGCTTTCGTCGAAGAGGGCCATTAACGGATGCGCAGGTGGCACAATTTCTGCACCATCTTCCGACGTCCTCCTTGAGGTGCACCCAGTAGAAACGTTCTCGAACTTTCTCTACGGTCTTGTGTAAACCGAGATGTCCACCAGATACTCCGTCGTGAAGTTGTCGCAGCACTTCGGGAACACGCTTCCGTGGAACGATGACCTGGTACCTCTTCTGATCGCCTGCCGTATTCTCAATTGCACGCTGTAGGACTCCATCCTTGAGCTCAATTGAGTCCCACTGAGCCCAGTATGATTTGACGGTCGGCGACAAGGGTGCCACCTCTTGCCAGGGTGGTCTACCGGCCTCAGAACTCTTCCAAGATAACAGATGGCACAAGTCTGGATCCTCTTCCTGGTCCTTCCGCAGCTCAGCGCTCCCCCACTGGTTGGCGATCACAGTAGTTCTATTTACAGCTTCATCATTGTCGTCCTTCCGCGAGCAATGTTTACAGTCCTGGTCGCAGGGTCTCCTGGAGAGGGCATCGGCATTCCTGTGGCTATTCCCTGCTCGATGAATGGACTCGAAATCATACTCCTGCAGTCGTTCTATCCAGCGGGCCACCTGTCCTTCGGGAGATTTGAATCTAAGAAGCCACGTTAATGAGGCATGGTCTGTCCGCAGGAGGAACCGCCGGCCATACAGATACTTATGGTAATTTTGTACTGCCTTCACCACTGCCAGTAGCTCTCTTCGAGTAACGCAGTAATTTCGTTCCGGCTTCGACAGGACCTTGCTGAAGTAACTGATGACTTTCTCTTCCCCGTCTTGTTCCTGAGAAAGCACTGCGCCAATCGCTGTGTTACTCGCGTCGGTGTCCAATATGAACCTTCCCTCATATCTTGGATAAACCAGAACAGGGGCAGTACTTAAAACCCTCTTTAATTCCCGGAAGGCGTTCTCACAGTTTTCACTCCACACGAGACTGCTTTTGTCTTCGGTTAACTTCGTGAGTGGTTTAGCGATGTGCGAGAATCCCTTTACGAACCGCCGATAATAGGTGCAGAGTCCAAGAAAACTTCTTACCTCATGTTTGTCGCGAGGTGTTGGCCAATTCTTGATGGCAACGATCTTGTCCGGATCAGGAGTGACCCCCGCATCAGAAACCACGTGCCCCAGATAATTGACTTGCCTTCTTAATAGATGACATTTCTTCGGATTGAGTCGTAGGTTTGCCTGACGCAATCTTTGAAACACCTGTTCTAAATTTTTCAGGTGGTGAGGGAAGGTCTTTCCCAGCACGATGATATCGTCTAAGTAGACTAGACACGTCTCCCAGGATAGCCCTCTCAGTACATTCTCCATCAGTCTCTCGAACGTCGCCGGAGCGTTGCACAGGCCAAATGGCATAACCGTGAAGTGCCATAATCCTTCCCCTATTGAAAAGGCGGTCTTCTCCTTATCCTCAGGTTTCAACCCAACTTGCCAGTAACCACTCTTAAGGTCCAGTGTAGAGAACAATTTACAACCTTCCAGGCTGTCCAAGGTGTCGTCAATCCGGGGCAAGGGGTAGCTGTCTTTCTTGGTAACGTTGTTCAGCATCCGGTAGTCAACACAAAATCGAGATGACCCATCTTTCTTCTTCACCAGTACCACCGGAGAACTCCATGGGCTGTTTGAAGGTTCAATAACCCCGTCTTTTTCCATGTCCTTAATAATTTTTCGGGCCTCTTCCCGTTTGGCCCACGGTAGCCTCCGCGGATTCTGTCTTATAGGTTTCACGTCTCCAGTGTCGATGGCGTGCTGAACAATGTTAGTCCTTCCTTTAGAACTCTCGCCAATTTCGAAGATGTCCTGGTAATTGATGATAAGTTCCCTGACTTTCTTCGTCTCTTCTGCTGACAGTCCTTCGCACGTCTCCTCCAGGAATTCTTCCAACTTCGCGGGTAGCCGTCCAAAATTAAGCTTTCCCTGATGTATTGTCCGCACCACCGAAGAGGCCGTCAAGCAATATCCTAGCGTACTCCCCTCTTT
The DNA here is from genome assembly GCA_018207615.1 of Philaenus spumarius. Lineage (NCBI taxonomy): Eukaryota > Metazoa > Arthropoda > Insecta > Hemiptera > Aphrophoridae > Philaenus > Philaenus spumarius. The sequence goes on along the minus strand of JAGFPH010009786.1, from coordinate 29,811 downwards.
CAATTTCACTTCGTGATCATTAACATTCATCAAAAGTACTGGAACCTCTTCACCAGTCAGGAATAACGTCCTCGCTACGAGAACCCCGTGTCCGAGCTCTTCGCCATGAATAACAGGTTCCAAGAACGCACTTTGTCCTTCGATCACTCGCTTATCAGTTGCGGCACGTAGAATAGTCTGACTTCTTGGCGGTAGAGTAGCGGCCGAAAGTAACCGTACCCGGGTTGGATGATCATTCTTCGGGTGGAGTATTATTTCTTCTTCTCCGATTATCACTACTTTCTTCCCTAAATCTAATCTTAAACTAAAAGTGGTTAAAAAGTCCATTCCTAATATTACATCTTCGTTTACCTCAGCAACTAGTGCTCGATGCCTAAAACTACTTTGGCCGATAAGGAAGGTAGCCATTGTCTCCCCGTAGACTTGTGCTACATCCCCAGTGGCCGTCTTCAAAGTCCAATTTGTTGGCTTAATCGATTTCTTCGGCACTATGCTCGGGTTTAACACTGTCATGGTTGCACCAGTATCCAGAAGCAGTCGCGCCGACCTCCCATTTACCAAGCTGTCGATGTACAAACTATTCATCCCTCCGGCCATCGACGCCACTTCTGCTCTCTGAGATGGGGCTCTTTTCCCACGGGTTGACAACGGCCCCTCCTCATCAACCCCTTTTAGTTTTCCGACTCCTTCTTCCAAGCTGACTTCTTATGGCATCTACTGCGTGGATGTCCAATTTCTCCGCAGGCCCAGCACCGTATCTCCTTCTTCCTTGCTTGCAGCTTCTCCAATACTTTAATCACTATTTCTTCCAAACTGGGCGTTTCAGGTTGTTCAACCTCCGCAGCTCGAACTCTAGCTGGTCCTCTTACCGACTGCCTTACCGCCTCGAATTCTAACGCTTGTGTTAGTGCGTCGCTGAGGGTCTTGGGTCGAGCTAATTTTATAGCCTGCTGCGTTTCCGGCTCCCGGAGTCCATCCAAAAACTTCTCCACAGCTAGACTCTCATGAACTTCGTCATCGACGGACGGGTAGGCGTGCCTCACGAGACGAGCTATGTCAGTTTCAAACTCTTGGAGAGTTTCGTTTGGTCTCTGTATCCGATTTTTCAGTTGTGAGCGATATAGTTGCTCCATATGTCTGTGGCCGAAACGCATTTCTATACGCCTTACTAGCTCATCAAAATTCTGTCTTTCACTTACAGGTACGGTCTGTAGTACGGCCAATGCGTCTCCTCGCAATGATAAGCCCAGCATGGCTGCCTTCACCGATGGCGTCCACCCGTGGATCATGGCTGCCGTCTCGAAAAGTACGAAGTAGTCTTCCCATGGCATCTTACCGTCAAATGGAGGTAGCCCACCATGATGCGATGACACCACAATAGGCCCTTGTTGTTCGATACTCTTCTTCTCCTGGCTTAATAACTGAGGGCCATCTTCACGTACACCCGACGGTACAGTCTCACATTCAATTTGTTTGAATCGCTCGATCATCCTGTTCTCTAAGTCTGCAATTTTCTGGTCCACATCTAAAATTTTAGTTTCTAACATGGCTTTGTTCGCTTCTAACTTAGATTCTATTTTCTTATTATTTTCCTCTATTTTATCTAACTTAGATTCTATCATCTTATTATTTTCCTCTATTTTATCTAACTTAGATTCCATAGCTAATTTGTTTTCTTCTAACTTACTGCTTATTGAATCCTCTAACTTACTGCTGTCCGTCTCAAATAAAAAGGTGTCCGCATTCGTCCCTTCCTTAGCCAGAGCTTGTCGAAGCCTTTCTTGTAGTACAGTCTTCGTACCCGAAGTGTCTTCCTCGCGTTCTTCCAATTCGCGCCGCAAATCAGCAACCTTCAGGTGAATCAATTTCACTCCTTTCCCAGCCATTTTATTTGATTTATTATTATTTATTTATTTTTAATAATCCACAAATACTTTATAGCACACACAATGTCACACAGTCCAAAGCACTAGTCACTAGAAGTCCCGTATTAAAACAATCGCCGAAAAAAACCCCACACCTGACACCAATGTTGCGGGTTCGTAAATTAATAAATACACACTGGCGATTGTATTTA
>JAGFPH010009786.1:0-27334 GCA_018207615.1 Philaenus spumarius | reverse complement strand
TGTTCGTTAGTCTCGCTAAAACTCGAGAACGGCTGGACCGATTTGGCTAATTTTGGTCTTAAAATGTTTGCAGTAGTTCATAGAAGGTTTATACGTAAAGAAAAGTTTGAAAAGTTTCCCGAAAAAGTTTCAAATTTGGAAGAAACACAACAGCCTTTACTGTATGAACTCAAAACCATAGTTTACAAAAACAGCTGTTCGTATAAAAAGCTTAGCAACACGTTATGTTTGTTTACAATCATTACCATAGCAACATTACTTAGCAAATTTATAATCACTTTAATACTCTTCAAAACTAACAGCTTTTTAAGGTTAGATTGAAAAACTATAAACAAACACAAGGAAAAATCAACGAAAAATGTTTACAGAATTATAATTCAACTCAAAAATTCGTTATTAAATATCTACATAGGCCTACTTAGAGATATGCTGTTTAAAATATTGTTTATATAAAATATATCATAACTATGAATTTTTTAATACTTTTCAAAACATATTTTCGCTATCAATAATATTAATAACAAACAAATTATTTGACACCATGCATAACCATAAACATACACGAGTTTAAACATATTATATTGAAAACTAAACAAACGATCTGAATTAAACTAAATGCCATTAAAATATCACATTCGTAGCTTTATTTTGATATATACTTGTATATTTAAATACTAAACAATATCTTATACTAATTAGGCCTATACATTTAAAATTACAAACTCTATTTGAACCAGTTTGTTACATCCTAAATTAACGCGGATGTTACAAAGTGATTGAAATATCTTTTCTACGACCCCCAGCTAATTTAAACCCTCGCTAAGAAAGGGTTAAAAGAAATTCGAAATTTTAGGGTGGCTTGGGGAGGGGGGCAAAGTTACTAAAATCCCTATAAGAACGAATTGGAATGAAATTTGGTACGTAGCTTCATTTTAGGCTGTAGGTGCTCGCAACATTGTCAATAAAATTAAGTGAAAGTCAAAATTAGTAAAAACTATAAATTAAAACGATATATTTAAAGCTTTTTCATGTTAGATAGAAGTTTACAGGAATACAATTTTCAGTGCTTTCTTAAATAGCGTAGCCTTTTTTTCATGACCACAGTAGGATACGCACGGGTATTCAACGAACACTTAAAAAGAATACAATTACGTCAAAAAGACTGAAAATACTAACAACCACGGGCAACGCCGTACGGGTCAGCTAGTATTAAATAATTATCTATCTAAAAGTAAATGAAAATAAATATTAAAACATGTACTAAATTTTAAATTGGAGGCCAACAATAAAAAGGTTTTTTAAAAATGAAAAATTAGTTTATACTAGCTGACCCGTGCTAAGCATTCGCATTCTAACTTACTAACAGTGTTTTATTAATTTAAATCCATGTTAAAGAGACATAATTTTGTTATTGTTATTATATTCTTTTAAACAAATTACCAAACTTGTAGAAGGTAAACAACAACAAATAGGTGTATCTACAATGCTGTTTATAACCACGCTTACAATTAATTAAAAATAACAATCTAGTGGCGCAACGACAGCTCTCCAGCTGGGTATTGTTAGCATCAGTGTTGCCAACGCCAGGAAAATATCCCTACAACTTACTTGATCTTACATCACTGTTACTTTCGGATTCTTTATTTCTTTGTTTTGTATTTTTTCGTTTAATTGTATTCTGTATATTTTTCCGGTGTAGTGGTTAAGGAAAGCTTTATGTAATTTGGTCATGTATTAAAGAAGTTATGGCGTACAGACAAAAAAATGGCCTTAAGAAATAATATATGTGATACGTGAAATAAAAATGATACAATAATAAAAAAAAAAAACCAATTTTGACAAAGCTCTATTCTTTTAAACAAATTTGATCACATATTATTTATTTTAACATATAGTGATGGAGTAGATTTATGAAAATAAGCTTATGGTACTCTATAAATGACAGTGTTACATTAAAAGAAGCATTTATCAGTCTTCCAATTCATTGATAAAAATAATAAAATATATATTATTAGCTATCGCTAGTTTTATAGCAAGATTTGATCTATACGTCTCAACTATATAAATCATGAAGCGGCATTTCACACATGACTGAAGCTACATGGATTTCAACCATTAAAATTTGTAGTAGTTAACTGCAATGCAGTTTGTACTAGATTTTGATTTATAAAAACAAATACTGAAATTGCGGGCATTTATAATTATTTAATTATTATATCTTAATATGTAATGAACATAACGTTGATCAAATACGTTATTATTTTCATTTGTTAACATTTAGTTATATTTTAATACAAATTTGTAAAATTAACGAAACGATATTTCTTTCCCTTATACAAAATGTATATTGAAAATTAAGAAAATTTAAAGAAATCACTTTTGTACTGAATTATAAAGAAAAATGTTTGTTTCGATTTTCATTCCAAACGAACTAAACAAATTTTTTGTACAAACGAATATTTTTGTTACAGATTCATGAAAGTAGTTGAACACTGCTATAACATTTCACTTCTTAAACAACTTAATCTATTTACGTTTTACTTTTATATTCTGAACACATACTGTTAGTGGACTTGTTTTGACAGTTGGTCCAACCATTAATTTTGTAAACTAAATACCTGCTGCACATGCAAAATTGTTCTAGGACTCTATTAAGGCACAATATTCATTGTGGAAGCATAAAGTACTTAATAAAACAGTGACGACTAACGAAAAGAACACAATATAAATGAATTTATTTAAATTACATGTGTTCAATGAAAATAGGTTTTTAATAATATGTTAAAAATCCAATATCTAGCGTTAAAACTACGGTATGAGTGAAATTATTGTCGGTGTAATTACAGCTGAAAGGAAATATAATCTCCCTTCTTGTATTTTAAAATTGTTTGCTAAGACTGGATACAATCCTTTAGTTAAATGTTTGAATGTTTAATGTGGAAGTGTAGTCGTGAGACATGTCGTTACAGCTTAACATGTTCTGTGATTAAATACTAGAATCACTCCTCGGAGATGTGAAGCTTTCTTATAGTGCTTTGTTAAAGTAGTTCTTGCAACTTAGTTTTCTACGGCAACACAGCCTCGTAGATTAGGATATGTACAATACATACTTATTTAAGGAATACTTGTACATAGACTAAATTAGTAAAATTTTTCTAACTTGAAAACATAGTGAAAATGATTGTTGTGAAAAATTAGTCATACAATATTGTTTAGTATATGCTTGTTTAACATTTTTAAATTTATATTATATTTTTGTTGAATTTAGACAAAAAGAATGGATAAAACAAGTAATTGAAGAAAAAACAAAGCCCATCCAAAATAAAGTAAAGCATAAAATTCCATGTAAAACAGAACTAAGCAAAGCATGAGGAGTAGAAGAAGAAGAAATATAAATACAGAAAAATATTCAATATTGTGGCAACTTAATGATTATTAAAACAACACACACAATTATTTAGAAACAACTTTATAGTTTTACCTGTACTGCCCGGAATTCAATTTGAAATTAACTGAATTAATTTAATTAGCAAACGACACACTATAATTACGGTTGATTGATCACACAAACTCTATTCCACCTCTGTACCTCTGCTTATCGTTAAATTCAAACACAAAGACCCAAACGTCCATTCAATTTTGCTCAACTTATTTCATTATTTTAAATATTTTCTGACTAGTAAAGCCATAAAACTTGTAATTTGTAACTCGAAGACTAGACAAAATTGTTAATTACAAGCTAAACATGTAAAACATACTCTACCATACTTGTACCAAGTAAAAATTCTTAAGTAAATATATTTAAATATTTACTTTCCTCACTTTTCTAAGGTTTACGTTTGTACTTTTCACAATATTTTCAATTTTAGTAAAACGACATATTATAAGTTTATAAATTATGGCTGTATTCATGTCGGTTTTTCATTAAACATGAAGATAAGTGAAACAAAATTTGATAAACGTAAAAATCAATTTGTAATACAAATTAATATTTTAGTATATGTAAAATTGTACGAGTATATTTTCAAGTTACAATTTGTTCTTACTATTCAATGCTTTCTGACTTTAATTTCTATGTTTGTTAAACATGTTTCAGAAAAACGTATATATCTAAAGTTTTTAAACGCTAAGTAATTTCTACTAAAAAGTTCCATATTTCGTTTACGATATTCACTGACAATAAACAAAAGACTATTAAAGAAATATAAGAAACACTTTACCGAGCGACAGAAAGCTATTCCAAGTTTCAAGTACTTCGTAGTTATGGCTTTCAACACTGCAATTCTCTTCCACAACATACTTTGCTCAAGGTATTACAACATTTATATACTATGTTTGCAAAGTAACCATTAAGACATATCGTAGAGACGGAACATGATTGAGCGTGTATCTACCGTGTTTAAATACCTGCGTGTTTAATGGTTACCACTGTCTGTATTTGACTAGAAAACCTAATTAAACTGCCGCACTTCTTGGAGCAGTATTTACATTAAAGTAGTTTAATTTCAAACCAAACTGCAACTTAACTATTTAGAATGCTCTCCGCATTTGTTGATTTAGGGGAAGGTAATTAAATGATGAAATATTTGAAAGATGAGAATTAAAATTAAAAAAATAATACATTGCTTATAGGACCAGGGCCAAACCATTTTAAATACCGTAATAGACGATAAATTCTTAGCAATTTACAAATGGTCGGAAAATTTAGTTAATGGTGTAAGTAATTAAGGAAAAATCGACCCGACTGAGTAAAAGTCCCGGAAGGGGTTGAGTGGGTAGTATATACGTGTTTAGGGTTGTTTATTAGTTTTTTGCGATTTTCTGCTAAACTATGCATTCTATTGAAAACAATAATTAAACGTAAAAGTTGTAGATAATGAAACAATCTAAAACTTTCTTAGTGGACATTATTGACTATAACCTCAAATTTATCAATAAAAATGCAAAAAACTGTTTTTTTCGTTTTTAATTTATAACTATTGCCAACATTTTTTTTATTTTCATGAAAATCTTTTTTGTGTTTAAAATAAGGTTTGTCAAAGCAAAGTATTTATTTTTCGATGTTTTATGAAGAAAAGTTTAAAAAAAGACTTAATTTTCAATCAAAAAGTTTTGTTAGCAAATTTTCGATTTTTGAATTTTACCATTGCTCATTATTTTTGTTGAAATCTCAACTTTGCTATAGAATTAAAACATAATATTGTTTATATACAAAAATATCGTTAAAAAAGCGGATAACCAATAAAACTATTTCTTAAAAATTGATTTTTCGGTGAAAATCAAGAATTTCTTCTTTTTTTATTTCTTTTTTTATTGTAAATAAACGTTTACATTCATAAAAATCGGTATTTTGCATTTTTAATGACAATTTTGAGGTTATGGTCAATAATGTCTACTAAAAAGTTTTATACTTTTTCATTATCTACAATTTTTACATTTAACTTTTTTCGATAGAATGCATAGTTTAGGCGCAAATCGCAAAACACGTAAATACTACCACCTCCACCTCCCTTCCGTGACTTTTACTCAGTCGGGTTGATTTTTCCTGAATTACTTACACCATTAACTGAATTTTCCGACCATTTTTATAATGCTAAGAATTTTTATTGCCTTAAAAATGATTGGCCATGGTCAAGAAGTAAATGATATTGTTTAAGTTTGTTTAGGTACTTAAAATAATTAATGGGATGAATATGTTTACAATTACTTATGATTTGTTTGAATACATTTTAAATCACTGGAATATTCTGAGCTGTAACAATATATTGAATAAAGGTCTGATCCTTACATAAATAATCACAGTCAGTTATTTTGTAGACTTTATCCAGATACTTTGAACAAGTACTAAGATTCTATTCTTGTTTGTTTGGATGCAGATGTTTTCAAATACCTACCATATTTATAGCAATCTGAGACAAAACAAAGAGAAAGTTTTACCACTCACTCTAGCTAATGTAAGAGAGAGAGAGAGAGAGAGAGAGAGAGAGAGACAAAGTTAGACTATTATAAAAAGTTAAATTGATATTGTTTGGAAAAAGAGTAAAAACCACACTTGTCTTGAAGACCTAAACATCAGCTGCCAGTTAGAAAGACGTTTATTTATGACGGCAGCTGTGTTGATAAAGAAAGTAAACGTTATGTGAAGTGAATGTTATTGATATTGGTTCATAGTCGTAAATATATTTCGTTACCAAGTTTTACTATTTGCTAAATTTTGCAGTGTATTTAAATGTATTCATACAACTGCAGATAATCTAAACCGTGTAGTTTTGACTTTTTATGTGGACTCTCTACTTCTAAGTTAGTACTGTCTTTAAAAGTTAAAACATTAAGTTAAATTATTAAAAAACCTATAATTAACCTACAATAAACAAATATGTAAAGTCTGTATACAATACAGAAGTAGTCAAATAATACACAGTAACCTGGAACGGAGTGTGAGTGGTTTCCAAACTTGTGAATAATTTGGGACTTCTATACTTTCTGTAGTAGGCCTACTTCATTTTGCTAGAAGAGGATGTTGGAATATTACACCTATAAAATCACAAAACACAATTTCATTATATTAATCGAACAATACAAATCGTAATTTTACAGAATGCTGATTCACAACTGTTATTAGCTTCAGAACTAAATTCCAACAGAAGCTGAGCTCGTAAATAACAAAGTGGCTGGTCACGTGATCCTGAACCCTTCCGGTCATAAAACAGAATCCTAATCTGCCGCTAACATTTCACTTGTATCCTTGCATTTCTCTCAAACTCACATTTTTATGTTTAAAAGTTTGTTTCTCTTTGACTTTTGACATAGAGTTTTAACTACAGTTGGCAACGTAGTACCTGGTTAAATTAAATTAAGAAATATGCAAATCAAGATTATTTTTCAAAATATATTCCATTGCTTGCCAGTAAAAACATTTGAAAAATAAAAAAATGAGAGATTTTGTAATATTTAGAAACTCAAATATTTCCAAAAATTGTATTAAGACAATATAGTCATATTATTTTACAGTCTTTTGTACGATGAGATAGGTGGCCTTAAACGTGTGTAAGGTCATGTACTTAGATAAAAATTAAGAGTGGAAGTGTTCTGAGCACTGGACTGGATCTGTTAAAAGAAAAGTGTATGTTGAGCGCGTAGAAGTACTGCAAAGCTAAATGAGGTGTGAAACCTGGTGCAAATTGTACATGCTTGGTTGAAAAATAAGATTATATACAAGACTAGCAGCCCGATCCGGCTTTGCACGGATAGACAAATCAAAGATAAATGTATATTAACAAAAAATATAATATTATATCAATAAATATATTACACTATGTATTTCTTATGGGGATTTTTAGTAACTTTGACCCCCAAACCTCCCCTAAAATCACCCCTTTTTTTAATCCCTTTCTTAGCCAGCACCTATAGCCCTAGGGGAAGCTATATACTAAATTTCATTCGAATCTGTTCGGTGTTTTTTTTTAGTATCTTTGACCCCTCAAAACCCCTAAAATTTAGAATTTTTTAAAACCCTTTCTTAACGAGCACCTAGGGCGGCCCTAGCGAAAGCTACATACCAATCCGTACGGTGGTTTTTTTAGTAACTTTAATCCCCCAAATCTCCCCTAAAATTTAGATTTTTTTGAAAACCTTTCTTAGCAAGCACCTATAGCCATAGGGGAAGTTACATACCAAATTTAATTCCAATCCGTTCAATGGTTTTGGAGAAATCGTGATTTAGTAACTTTGACCCCCCCAAACCCCCCTAAGATTTAAAATTTTATGAAACTCTTTCTTATCAGCACCTACTGCCCTAGAGGAAGCTACATACCAAATTGCATTCCAATCCGTTCAGTAGTTTTAGAGAAATCGTGATTTAGTAACTTTGACACCACCAAACTCCCCCTAAAATTTCGAATTTTTTGAAAATCTTTCGTATTGCTTCCTTTGGCCCTAGACCAAGCTACATACCAAATTTCGTTAAAATCCGTTCAGTAGTTTTTGAGAAATTGATCAGTGACTCAGTTGATTTGGATTTTATATATATAGAAAAGATAGTAAAGTTATTATGCAAGGTTGGATCCGTAAAATTGAATAGGCAAAACTAAACGAATATGATCGTAATGATCTCGTTGTCTGAATTATTGAAAATAAATGCAAGACATACTATCATTTTGTATTGTATGATGATCGTTTATAAAACTTTCAGTATCTAATATGGGTATAATTAAGTTGATATTAAACACATTTTTGTATGAATATATTAATTGATATTTATCTTATTTTGTGATGGATTTAATTTAAACTCAATTAAAGATACTAAATCCTATGTAATGCATTTCTGAATTGGTTTTACCTTACATCAATGTATAATTTTATTGCAGCTAAAATGTTATATATTATATGGACCTTCTAAAGTTTACTCTGCATTGATTACAAATGAGTAATCTTTTGATGCGCAATGATGGCACTGTTGTACGGAATTATTATTATTTTTTATATTAAACATAGTATGTATAAAAAAACTATACTAAACACTAAAATAAGTTTTTTTACCGAACTTGCTGCAAACAAATACACGGTTGACTAATATATTATGTAACTAGCTGACCCGTACGGCGTTGCCCGTGGTGGTTGGTATTTTCAGTCTTTTTAACGTAATTATATTCTTTGTAAGTGTTCAGTCAGTGAGTGGTATTTGGCTATTATATATATATAGATCTTAAATAATAAAAGCACTATTGTCATAATAATAAAAGATCTGAAATTATGATTTTAGTAACTTTGATCCCCCAAAACCATTCCTAAAATGTCGAAATGTTTCATACCCTTTCTTAGTGAGCACCTATGGCCCTAGATGAAGCTACATACCAAATTTCATTTCAATCCGTTCGGTAGTTTTTGAGAAATCGTGACGAGTGAGTGAGTGAGTGAGTGGTATTTCGATTTTATATATATAGATAAATGCATTTAGAAGTTTTTTTGATAGAATAAACTTAGAACACAAGTTCTCACAACTAATACGTTTATTAACTCAAACGCGTTTCAACGACAAAGTCGCCATCTTCAATAATTTACGAGCTACAATAGTCTAACTATAACTGTTACTATAACTATAACAGAGTTATAGTTTGACTATTGTAGCTCGTGCATCACTGAAGATAGTGACTGTCGTTAAAACGCGTTTGAGTTAATAAACGTATTAGTTGTGAGATTTTGTGTTATAAGTTTATTCTATCAAGTATATCTTCTCTCAAGTCAAGCTCAATATTTATTTACATTTAGAAGTGTAAAAGTTTCAGTAATAAATAGTTACGTCAGTTATTTAATGTTGAAACACACTGAACATAACCATAAACCTATTCGTATTTGCAGGTACAGTAGTTTCTTTATGTGGGATTTTGTAAAATGTATTCGCATATAAAACGAGGAAGCATATATGGTTGAGTGAGAGGCAATGTATTAGTGGTGGAAAACAATACATATAACTTATAGTTGAAGGCGTCTAGTCGTAAAGGATCAGTGGAGATCAGAAGTACAACAACTAGTAAATATTTGGTTAAATGTTAGACAGGAAAACAAGTGCTGACGAGGCACACAATTTGGACTGGACATAACAAATCGATTAGCAATTTACAAGGCATTTAAAAAATATATAATTCTACTACTTGGTCTTGGAATATGCGTGAGGTAAACACTTATATATTCAAAACGCTTCATGAAAACTTTAAAGCCTTGATTCTGAACATATAATTGATTTTTAGGGGTATAGCCTCGTGGACTTAAGCTTCCGAGTTCGGTACGCTAACCCTTCAGCTGTATTGCAAAGAGTTAAGAGAACACTACTAGGTTTACAAAATGTAGAGGCAGAAACATAAAGATAATGGATTATTGATGGTAAGAATAGAATGGTATGTTAATCATTAGTCCAATTGAAAAGAATATAACCAAACAGCTATAACTTTCGTTACTTAATAAAAAATCAAATTGATATACCTTGTACAAATGAAAACCTTTTCCTATTTACTCTATTTAACTATATACATAAAAATGTAAATGTGCGTTTGTTCAAAATCGATAATCTCCGAAAGTTCTTCACCGATTGCTTTGAAATTTTGACACAAACTTTATTATTGAATACAAGCGTGTTTTTATATACTTTTTTTAAAAATGCAACATCTATTGAACAAAAAAACAACAAAAAATATACTCAATACAACAAAAAAGTAAGCTCCATTACATATGTTTATTGACTATAATAATAACAGTAGTCAGCTGTTTCATACAATATTTCCATTGTCAGCTGATTTCAAACTTAAAACAATTATTTGGATTTCTGACTTTTAAGATAGATTTTTGTGAACAAAGCCATCTGTTGAAGTAAAAAGAACCCACACTATCTATATTAATATTATAAAGAGGTAAAATTTGTTTGTATGTAGGTGGTAATCTCTGGAACTACTGAACCAATTGAAAATTTGATTAAATAAAAGGCTAAACTATCCCTGAGTAACATAGGCTAGAATTCATATTGATAACATTTGTTATTTCAATATTTGTAAATTTAGTGGGAACAAATTCATAGGATCAAGTTGGGTGTTAAACCCACAGCTGTAATAATAATAACTAAACAATATTATAAAAGACTAAAAAACGACAGTTAAAAAATGAAACTTATATCATTTAAAACGTACTGTGCAAAGATGTGCACAAAAACATAAATTATTTTTTATTTTACCTGCCTTAAGGGCAAATACACACATAATTTAGGTTTTTTTAATAGTTTTTCATAATGTATATTATTTTTTTGTATTATAGCTATAGACGCTATGGGTTTCGCCCAACTTGATCCGACTAAATTTATAAATATTTAAATAAAACATATTTTTATCAATATGAATTCTACCCTATGTTACTCAGGGATAGTGTAGCTTTTTATTTAAAAACATGTTCAATTGGTTCAGCAGTTCCAACGATTACCTCCTACATACAAACAAACAAATTTTACCTCATTATAATAATTACTAGAATAGATAGTGTATGATGTTTTTACTTCAACAGATGGCTTTGTATTGTTATGGATTGAGATTATTTTACAAATAGTTTTCATAATGGGTCATTGAATTGTATTGTATAGCAACCGACAATAACAGTTGTACGTAAGTGCCTGTATTAGATTGGAGCTAAACAATTTACACAACGAAAGAATGGGATGTAATTTAGAATGTTTTGAGATAGATTTTCGATTGTTAGCTTTCACAAATTGCAATGCCGTTTTTTATAATTCACTCTTTCACAAACAATCAACCAGTTGAGTTGTTTTAGATTATAAAAACAGCGAAGCAATACTACGTTATTAGAATGGCTGGATTGGGAATCGAAATCAGTCTGCTATCTCAATATTAGAACTGTCGACAGAATGAATTCAGGAATTAAAGTTTTTTTTTTAAGTATACACAACTTTAATTTTAATTGGATTGAAAAATATTTATTGAATGCCCAAATTGCAAATTGAGTTCCTGTAGCTAACATAGATTGCACACCACAAAATCATAACCACAACTATCATGATTAATTCTTAAAATTTAAGTTAGTTATGTACAATCGGTCAGAAATGTTCAAAGTATTTGTATTATATTTGGTAAGTGTTTTTAACTTTGTGTGTTTGTATATTAATGACTTTTGTTATTCGGTTCTACCGTCAGTCACAAACATAGTCAATGTATTTCGGTTTTAGAAATTACAGAATAATTTTAATTCAATTATTGTTGAATAATTTATCATCAGTATCTGTAAAAAAAAGTGTTAAACTTTTTTTATATAATTAAAATTAATTTACTTTCTAAAAATTATAATTTTGTGGGTGTTTAGTAATTTTTTACTTTCTCACTATACTATAGAATAGAGAAGGTATTATAGTGATCGCAAAAAAATCTATGTTGAGATTTTTGTGGAAATATCCGTTTTGGGAGCCCCTGAGTAAAAAAAGTGGTTTTTACAAAATGTTTGACTGTATGTATACAAAGCTAGAGCGAAAACTATTCTATCGATTTCGAACAAATTTGCACCAAACATGTCAATTAGGCCAGTATAGATGCACGAAAAAAGGTTTTGAAAAAAATTTGAAAAACAACCTACTTTTTGGCGAAAAACCCCCATAAAAATGCAATTATTATTTTTTTATAAAGAACGGCTATAACGATTTAGAAACAAATTACCTATTTGTATCCCTTTTGTACACTACCATATGCAAAAAACCGCATCTTTCAAAAAAATTCTCGTTTAGCTAATAATAATAACAGATTTTTTTGGGGTTTTCGGCCAAAAAGGGGGTTGTTTTCAACATTTTTCAAAACTTTTTTCGTGCATCTATACAGGCCAAATTGACATGTTTAGTGCAAATTTGTTCGAACTCGATTGAATAGTTTTCTCTTTAGCTAATAATAATAATATTTATTAGTTACTCTACTACTTTAATGTAGTCAACTATCCCCTCTCCTACTTTAATACAATTATGAAGTCACAGTTAGGGTAACATATGGCGGTTGGCGTGAGAAGCACGCAATACATTGTGTATTGAAAATACCCCCAATATGCGGGTTGGCGTGCAATGCACTGTGCGTCGGCCGCTTCTCATGGTGTCAAGCTCACATGTGCGTCTTTAGAAGTGAATAATTTAAATATGTTTGTGAGAAAGTATGTGCCAGTTTCTGGTACCGTTTATTATAATTTAGTGTTTGGGTTGATTCTTTAGGTTTTAAGTTGAAATAAAAGACTAAATAAATACTGAGAAAATATTGTTTTATCTCATATTATTATGAATTCACTATTTAGTCAGATTCTGCGCATTTAGATATAATCTTTACAGATTTGTGTGTTAAAAGAGTTTATGTTTGGGATTTAATTGTAAACTAGAACACATATAAAGGCCTTGTACAACTTAAAACCTTGATGTAATACCTTATATCATCATCACATGAAAGAAAAGTATTTTAATAGACGTTTAGTTAGAAAGTGTGACAACATGTTAATAAGCTATTTTTTTAAAATCAATTTGCACTAAGAATAATTATAAGATTAATAAAATAATAATCGGGTCATCGATATTGTCCCAAGTCTGACGGAACAAATCGTCCAAAGGGAAATGCTTGAAGGGAATTGAACCACAGAACCAAGTCAAAATTGGTAATATCGTCCAAAATACTATTTCTTTGCGAGGTCAAGATACATTCACAACATCAGTAAAACGAAGTAATGTTAATAATAATATAAATGTTAGTACATGATTTCATTATTTAATACAAACGCAAATATAATAAACTTGCGAAAATTTATTTATTTTTGCTTTACTAAATGCCAGTTAATTAACAGACTTTTAAGTAGACATAACAGACGGAAGAGTAGGGTAAAGCACGTAATGTTAGTAACTATGCTTGAACGTGCGCAACTTTGTTGGAGGTTCCAATGTTGAAGTACAGATACAGTAGCGCCAATTAGGATGGAGCGCGAAGAGAGGGTGTGCAAGTCTCCTGCGCCGGCTCCCACCACATTTCCCCTCTCGCGGCGGAGTACAGTCAGAGCCGCCTACCCTACCTAATTCATGTCTGCTATGTAGTCGTGTTGATTGTATATCAACACTTTTTGGTGGTGACTGTACTGAAGACTCACACTCGAGTAGGAGAGGGTAAGACGTTACAGCGCATGCTCAAGTGACGCTTCACGCTACTTGGCACTATCTTGTAAACCTGAATTACCGCGCTAATCATAAAACCTCAGATGGGTTACCTAACTAGAAGAAGAACAAGCATTCCTGCAAATCAGTTTAATAGAAAACATTTTGACGAAAAACAGCAAACACCAGAAACAAAACAAAAAAATAAGCGATTAAGTAATACAGAGTTTAAAAAACAATGGATAACTGACAAACTCCTCAAATTGTTGTCATATTGTATTGTGCAGTTTAAAGCTATATTAAACTATTTACAATTTTGCAAGTAATGAGTTACAAAGGTTTTCAATTAATCTTTAGTTTCAATATTTCTTGATTAGTTATTAATAAATAATTATTAAAACTAGTTTCATTTTGGGTATACGTTTTTTTAAAGTTTTAGTTTACTATAAATATAATATTAACCATTTTGTACTGTTTATACGTTCTACTTGTGAAAATAACGTTTAGAAATCATCATTTTAATTATGTGTTTACCTTTGGTGCATATGGTACAGAAAATTGGAAGCGGCGAGAAGACGAGGCTTTCAACAGTAAAATTTACAGCAGATCGAGATCAGGGTTTACGGCGGGAAGTTGACAAGGTCACGTGACTAACCACTCTGATATTTACGAGCTTCTGTTGTAATTCGGTCCGAAAGTAATAAACTGCACCTTGGTGATTTGTGTACGAAAGCTATTTTTGTTGCAGAAATATAAAAATGATTCAGCGGTTTATTTAAGCCACATATTTTAACACTGATGTAACACTAATATACTGCATTTGTTGAAGGTTTAAAGTTTTATTTTAAATTGTAATACATTTTGTAATAATTACCCAATTATCATTTAAAACTCATTATCATTTAGAGCGATTGAAAATTGAGGAAAGCAATTAAAACTGTCATTACAATTATTTCGAAAAAGACAAGTTTATATGGATAGAAAATAAAAGAACAGAGACATAGAGGAAGTATTTAAAATAATTCATTTAATATTACTAAATATCAATACAGGATTTTCAAACACTTGTTTCAAGATCTCGTATTGACACAATGCAGTTATCAGAAATAAATAAATTGTAATAAGGATGATTGGAATAGACATTTTAAGTTTTGAGTTATTGAAAGTCGATTTATTTGAAATGGTTAACTGTTAAAGTATGTATTCAAAAAGATACAAGCAATAGGTCAGGAATTCATTTATCGTTCTATTCGTCCTACATTTACTTAGTTGTGCCTACAACAACAATTTATATCGTTACAAGTTTGTTCGCAAAACTTTGTCAATAACTTTTTAGATAACAAAGTTGTTACAACAAGAATATAGGAATTGTACTGTTATTCAATGTACTCTTGTAAAAATGAGGAAATACAATTGACACTATGACATATAAAAAAAAACATTACATTTTAAAGAATTAACAAATAACACTCTTTACATTAATAAGTGTTTGTAAATTCAGGTACACGACATTGTATTAATGATTATCTATACATTTTCACTAATAAATCTTTTGAAATATATAATATTTAATTTTAGCTGTGTTTTTCATCTTACTGGGAGAGACAAAATTGCTTTTTGCATACACTACTTTTTTAATGAAGGCTTCACCTCACCAAGTGCTTAATCTCAGAACCTGTTTCTTTTAACAAGATGTCATCGCAACAAGTAGAACTTGTCTTCTTATGTCTTTGAAACAAGTAGAAATAAATAAACGAGCTTCTTGATATATTTATATGCCAAAGGAAGATGAATTTTGGTGTAAACGACCATTTCACCCCTTGCCCCAAAATGAGGAGTTGAGAGAGTAATTCAAACATGTTAAATACAAACCCCCATCAAGTGACACCAAATTTTAAAGGGCTGATAAATGAAAAAGAAAGGCACAAATTAGAGGTCTCTATCTTAACCCTATCGAAAATGGCGGCCAGTCAAAGTTGAAAATCTTATTAACACACATTTCTATTTAGGTACGTTACAATACCTTTCATTGGTAATAAATCTGAATACTTACCTTAATTCTAAATTTAGATTAAACCCTCAAAATCACTGGATGCTATTATCACTGGATTGTTATCAGTAGTTGTGCTTTCAACGTAGAAAACTATTACCTGTTGTATCTAGAAACTGCAAGTTTATTCGTTCTTATTAAGATTATACCAAATTGTGTAAATATTTGTTTAGTACTAGATTTTGAATGACCCTCTGATTTTATTAAATAACATACACAGAACCATTATTCCATTCAACCGGAACATAGTGTTCGTAACGTAATTTATGTTAGGACATTTAAAATTTCACTGGCTACCATTTTTGATAGGGTTAAGATAGAGACCACTAATTTGTGTCATTCTTTGTCATTTATCAAGCCCTTTAAAATGAGGTATCACTTAATGGGGGTTTGTATTTAAGATTTTTGAATTACGCTCTCAACCCCCCCCCCCCCCCCGCCCCCTTTTGGTTTAAGGGATGGAATGGTCGGTTACACCAAAATTCATCCCCCTTTGTCATAATAAAGATACCCAGAAGCTCATTTATTTATTTCTACTTGTTCCAAAGTTAAAGGGGAAGGGTTGTTGTATATACATTTCCATTCACTTTTCTCTTTATTTTTCTTTTCTCTTTACAACTTATAGATATATCTGTTAAAATTTAATTACTGACAATAGTAATTCGGATGGTGTTTGTACATCTTTAAAAATCAATAAAATAACACGTTCTAAAAAATTAATTGTGTCTGCTATAGAATAGGCTTAAAACGAAGATAATCAATTTAACACTAAACAATAAACTATCAGTAGAACACAAAAATATTAATAAAATAAAATAAAAACACGTACAATTATTCTAAAAAATAATAATTAGAAAAACAAATAGACACTATGTTTTTAGACGTCATAATAAAACTAAGCAAAATATTTGTGATCTAGCTCATAAATATTTCAAGGTTAATATAAGCCCACGTCTCAAATATGTTTTGAATGTATCAAATCTTTACAGTTAATAATAGGCAACCATCTAGCATTAAAAATGGAACTTTGTTTGGAAATAGTAAAACTTAAATTTATTGAGTTTATTAAATGAAGAAGGAACGTCAATATTAGCGGAGCTTTTAAAACTGAATAAATAGTGAGACGTTATTAAACTAAACTCTATCTATTTGATTAGTTTTACAATGCAGTGCCCAATTAAAGTTTTCAACCACGATGCGTAAAATATAAGTTAAAGTTACACGACATATCTGTATATATAAAAGCCAAATACCACTCACTCACTCACTCACTGACTCATCACGAAAACTACCGAACGGATTGGAATGAAATTTGGTGTGTAGCTTCCTCTAGGGCCCTAGGTGCTCGCTAAGAAAGGTTTTCAAAACATTCGAAATATTAGCGGGGTTTTGGGGGTGCCAAAGTTACTAAAAACACCCTTATTTAACTTTGATTTGTCTCTCCGTGCAAATCCGGATCGGGCCAGCTAGTTTGTATATATTTGAATAACTATTAACTTAGTGTTTGATAGATTACCATTTTATATAGTCAAACCAAATACATAGTCAAATGTTATTAATTTTTACGTCAAATATATTTTAATTTTATTAATTTAAATGATATATTATGTATTACATTATAATTGATGAAATATAGACTTTATAATATTTATCTCTTTGTCTCCCTACTTAAAATGTATTGAATCAAAAATTAGGCTTCAGTCCTACGAAGTATATTAGTAGATATCTATTAAGTAGATTTCTTTAAAATCGAAGAAAGTATTTTAGGCCTAGTTTCTTGTAACTCAAAACTACTCTAAAAACTTATTATAATAATAAACGAATAAATAATATATATCTATATCATGCTAACGTAAATATGTCTTCCTAAATTGCCATTGATTCCAAAACATATTACTAATTACTCAAATTATATCGAAGTATAGCATATTAGGAGAGCGGATTGTTAGAACAAATTTGTCTAAGGTTTTAGTGCTCCTAGTAATAGAAACAAATGTATCGACCTTTTGTTTGGAGCCAAATGTATAGTACACACTACTTATGATAAATTATCCAATGCAAATAGAAAACTGTGAAAACTATTTAGTACAGGTAAAATAATATTTTTATTGGAATTAAAACACCCAGTTGCGATCTATTGCCCTCATGTTATTTTTAATATAAACATTGCAGACAAAAACTATATCGATTTCCCCCATCAGGCAGTGGGTTGGAGTGGTGGATGAGTTAGTACAAAAAACGTTAACACATTAATGACGTAATCCTATGTAGTACAGTGAATGGTGAAAATAAAAATAAAACAGTGCTACTAGTTGTAATATTATGTCATGTGTTATAAAACAAAACAACTACAAGAATATAACTTTATATAAGCTAAGTCTACGTTGTTTTCAAAACGATTACTTCAGTGTAATTGGAGACACCATTTTTAAAAGTGTTAGTATGAGCTGAAATTTTTTAAGATCTTAATTTGTTTGTAAAAGAAATCCTTTGACGCACATAGAGGTGAAGACATTTTTTGTAGTAGGTGCCATCCTAATGTACATACATATAAATGGCACATACACACACAAAACAAATTTGCATGTGTACATGTCTATATATTGTATATTATACGCTGGCTATGTATAGTGATATAAATATATAAACGAGCGAGGGTGTGTGTGTGTTGGTGTGTTTATCAGTTGGTGGGTGTGTGTGTACATATCCTAACATAAAATTTAAATAAAACTCTTATTGTGCTTATAGCATGGAACAGTTAAGGTAAAGAGCGATATTTTTTAACATTACTTGAGTTCTGTATCACTTAAAGAAAGTTTATGATTTTACTTTAATGTTATTGATGTAAGCAACAACTTTTACGTTTAATGTCTATTAGAAATATTGCCCAGACTCTTTGAAAAACGCGTTATTTTGTCTTTTAAAAATACAGGTAATGAAATAAAATTCAAATTCCAAAAATTTTATAAAAGCTGCATTTACAATTTGTTTATATTCCAATTTTTCTGTTTAAAAACCACTCATTTTCTTCTAAACCCCCAAACTCCCCTAGGCCAGAAGGAAGGTGAACGTTTTAAATTTCATTCGTAGGCATGCTATAAAGAGTCTTTGTACCGAATTTTAAGTTTCTAGGATGACTTTTAATTTTGTGCGATTTCATCTTTTTTTCATAACACGCAATTTAAAGCCCTTAAAATGTCATACTATGGGGGTCTTAAAAAATTATAATTTCTTAAACTGAAACCTTGCCATTTAATGTTTGTTAAAAGTCCGTAGTTTCCCCTCTAAAACAAAATAAACCGGTTTTTTGTACCCTTTCAAATCCCTCCCCCCAAACACCCTTCCGGAAGGGGGAAGTTGGTAGACTTTTTCTACAATGTGAATGATAAAAAGAACCTGTGGACAAAATATCTCCCCTGGGTATTAATTATAACAAAAGCTAATGCTTTGATAATGTTACCCGTATTAATTTGTTTATACACAATGTTGTAAGTTTTGAGAGGTAATATTTATAAAATACCCGAAACCAACACGTCTATGTTGTTTTATAAATTTTTTCATCACCATTTAAATAATAAAAATAATCCATCTTTTGGATATGAAATTATATGAAGAGGGGAATTTTTAATTATATGTACCAAATTCGATTTTCTATACCAAAATTTATTGAAAAGCAAATATCGTCTTGTATCCTTATATCAATAAATAAAGACTATTTCGAACAAATAAAATAATCTTTTAATCAATCTTGCACCCTCGGATGAATATTAACCGTTTTAAATTTACGAACAATCAAATACACTCTTTATTAGTTTTGTTTTCATACGGTCATAATGTACTCTTTCGACTTATTACTGTCCAACTTTAATAGAATATAATTTCAAATATGCCTTCTTTTCTCATTTACCAGCCCAGACACAGTATTAGTGAGTAAGAAATCGAAGTTAACTAAATCTAAGGTAAAAAAAAAAAAAAAATTAACACTAAGGTAATACAAATAATTGAATTTTATTTGGTTTAATTTATTACTGATCAGATTTTAAGAAATTCCGATTGATGTCGGTGTGAGCCACCACAATTCTTAATAAAACTAAGAAGTATATATTTAGGTTGAAATTAATGAATTTAAACAATTACCAAATTTAATTCGTAGCATTTGGTTAAAGATTCAGCTACAAATTATTTAAAAAATACAATTAATTATGACAAGCACGTTTTAATTTTAAACCAATTCGATTAAAAATTATTTTATAATATATGTCACAAACAAACTTTCCCAAAATAATTTATCAAACAAAGCGAGACACTGAACTTGTAATTAAAAATGTGTCATTAATGTAACAGTATTCTCTGTTCTTGACAACAATATTCTCTTAAAAATTTAAAGAGAAGAAAATATTTAATCTCATTTACACAAGTCATTTCAAAGTGGAACGGCAGAGATTCATTCAAATTATTTCTGCAATTCAATTTAAAACTTTACTAACTCCTCATCGTCATTTATTGTTTGATTGAAAATAATTCTTTGTCGTAGTGTAACAGTTCCTGGAGAACGGTCTCAACTGGATATAAATTGTATTTTCAAAGTAGAATTTCAAATAATCCCTTAAGGCTCGGCTCCCTAAATTCAAAACGGCGAAGTTGGGTACCAATTTCAATGTTAAATAACCTAAACATACCTTCACTTTTAAGCATATTTTTGTGTTATTTTTGTCAAAAAACGAAAACTGTATTGTTTTTTCTTAAAGTAAAATAGATTGTGGGTGTTGATTGCTAAGGTTTTTTTGCAATATCTCTTTTTGCAACTGAGTAAAAAATTAATAAAGTTTATTATTTTTTACTATTTATAACATACGTTTATGAAAACAATAAAATGGTTTTTGAAAATGAATTCAGCAATCAACATCCCACATTTGACAGTACTTCAAAATGAAACCAAATTTTTAAATTTATTCCACGAATTAACGGAAAAAATGATTTATTCTGTAGCACTTCTCTTATGGGAATCAGATTCAATATGGCAGACAGTTTATCCTCCCCCTATATCCTCCCCTGCGCATTTATTGGTGATACATTATTTGTAATGACAGAGGCAAGGAATAGTAAAAAATTATAAAAGTTAATTTTGGTTAGAAACTTATCAATAATGTGAAACAGAATAACCAATGTTTAAAAATAATTTTAAGCATAAATACTATGTAACAATTTTATAACGTGTTTTTGATTCTATAGTATGTCTGAGATACAATTATTGCTTTGTAACACATCTTTCACACAAAATTAATAAATTGTAAGTCAGTTTTCTTTTTAAATTGTAATTCTATTTAAAATTATATAAACCTGAAGCGTTTACACTTAAAGTTCATGAGTGGTTAGTATAGTACTGTACAACATTTTTAACGGTGCGTTTTTAATGCTATTGATCTAATTTTGTATTTCTATTTTTGGTTTTTCCATTCCTTAAAAAGACTTGGGTGTTTAGAAAGTATACTAATAAAGGTAATAAATTTAGACGTTAAATATAAATAGGTACAACAAATTTGTGGAATAAATCATATAAATGTGTTTAAGTCGTAAATGTAAAGATATCCATATTGATAATATATACAGTTTAACTATTTTAAAACAATTAATTTTACAATATATTTAGATAAATTTAAGTAGTGTTACATGCTTGAGTTAGGCTTTCGTATTGAAAATCATATTTGGAAAAAATACTTTTCAAAAGTTGTAAAATCATTAACACAAACAGTAAACGTACTTATTAATTTTAATAAAAAAAGTTTAACTTTATTTAAATGACCACACATTCTACAATTAAAGTATTTGATCGTTCTACTCTATTTAACACGGAAAATCTTCACTACGAAGCATTATAAATCATTTAAATTTTCACCTTACAAGGTTTATGATTGCCATATTCTAAAATAGAAACAGGTATTCATACACATTGATTACTCATGAGTGTGTTTAACTGATTGCAACTAACGCGTGAGTGCAAACGTTCGATTTAATTGAACCTGAATTTCTACTTCCTGTGGCTGACACGCAAAGTCCCCGTTAGTGATGGTGATGGATGTATACTTAGTACTAAATACGCCTTTGACGTTAGTTGGAGCACATCAATCGTAGATAAAATTGTACGAAGTTTTGCCTACACAATGGCACAGTTTTTTAAATTCATATAATAATCCACCTTTACAGAAATTATTTAATTATTTTAAAACTAAATTAAAATATTAACTATAGTTTATTAGCTTAGATTAATGAATTGACTGAGGTAATAATCGTAACCTAGTTGAATTAAGTGAACAAGTAATTACCAACGCCCTTACTTGAAACTAAGAAATATCAAACATATCAACATACATTCAAACATGCATTGGAAAATATAACAGCTCACAAATATAATGTTAATGTAGAACACTTAATTACTGGTTTATTGGAGCAAAATATCAATTACATTATAAAATAATTCGACCACGCAGCTGTACCGCTGACGTGAGTTGAGCAAATTTCCAAAATAAGGTTTATAGGCCTATGTTATAGGGTTTCAACCAACAATTTGGGAAATAGGTCTATTCACGACGGTGCTGAATAGCTGCAAAATGGTTCGCACGCCATTACGCATATTGGGAGTATCGTCAATACACAATGCATTGCGTGCTTCGCACGCCAATCTCACGGTGGAATCCACCACATGGCTTTGAACCGGGTATTTCTATGGTAATTTACGTTTTGATCGATTTTGGGGGAACCAAGCGAGCTATAAAGTCGCGTAAAAAACAAAATGTGCAGAATAACATCCTACATTTATATTTGTAGAAAAACGCAAAATCATAGTTACTTCTGTTCAAAAACGTGCTTCCGGTTGGTGGATTTTTTTTTGGCTAACGAACTCGTCCGAGCGATGTAGACAACCAACATGTGTACGAAATTTGGACCAAATCGGACATAAAATGCGGCCGCTAGAGTGCGAACACATATATACATATATAAATATGATTTTTAATGACACCCCGAAACGTGTTCTGGGGACCATGATCGGTGCTCATTTGCTATTCCCTACCTTGGGTCTTACCATAAAGGCCACCGCAATAGCTCATTTTTCCTTTGGAAATTCGCTAAAAACAGTAAAATTTGCTAATCTGTACTAACAGAAGAAGAACAAAGTAAAGACTCCCAAGTAAAGATTCTTTAAGCACATGTTTCGACGTTTAAGTATTGTGTGTGCAATAAATATAAGCAAAAGTAAATTTATAGATTTTAATGTTGTTGAAACTATAAGAAGTGGATTCTATTAAGCACAGTGGGTTTCCTGCATAATTTAATAGCAAGACGTAATTAAAATATATAATACTAATAAAACACTACTATACCATTAATAACCAACTTATCTATGGTACGCTCTATAGAAAACAGTTAAGATACAACTAACTTGATAAAATAATAATATGTAACTTATCTAGGTATAGTTTAATTAATTAGTTTGGTGCAATATGTGTTATCACTTACACTTATAAGAAAGAGTCATTAATTGGTAATGGTCTATTGGTTCACCCTTCTCCAGATTTGTCCGGCAGTAGCCGCAGGAACTTACTTTTAATCTTTTTAGATTTGTCTTTAAACTATACCTTTATTTAGTCATGGTTTGTCTTTATTTTTTTTCGGTAGGTTGGAATGCATTTACCCAGACTTCTCTCCTGAGAAGGTACTGTGGGGCTCGGTCCGAAAGGACAATACCCACTAACCCCCCCGCCTCCCCAAACAGCTCACTGGGGAGAGCATAGCAGCGTCTAGGGAAAATCCCTAATGGCTGCAAGAAGCATTCTATTACTTCGCTGAAACAGAAATGTGTTAGCGGCATACAAGAAATTGAGAAGTAGATGGAGTGGAGAGAACGTAGGCTGAAACAGATAATAACATGGGTAGTTAGCTCTGGATGAAATTGCTGACACCAAGACCCGGCCTAAACAGTACTGGGCGAGAGAATTCTATACTATACTTATCACCAATCCACTTAATGCTTTGACATTTTATGAATGTTATGTTTATGATTTATCTGTGCATTTAAAACTATTAGCATATACAATCTTCATTTATCATTGGTCCGTATATCCTTCCAACAATTATACCCTAAAATATATTGAGTACATCTTCTTGTATTTAGATTAATGTCGGCTTCAACTCATGGAAGCTCTTTTACTGCTCCTTTACTCCATGCAATTTGGACAATATCATCTACATTCTCAGCCATGTGCCTGGTGCTTTTACTTATAACAGTTTTAAATGTCAAAGATATTAAACATTTTACTAGATGAAACATTACTTTAACACTGTGCGTAATATTGTTCTTTTTTGTGTCAACTACACCACAATAAAAAACAATAACGAATAAACATGAAAGGTTACCGTTTTAGCACGGTCTTTAAGCATAAAATTTACGTAGTATTCATGATAACACTTCGCTTCTATAGAAACTTGTTTTTGTATGCCTTCCGGTAATGCGATTGGCAAACTTTGAGTTTATCAGTCGTGTCTTAATTGTGGCCTTAAGGGTTTGCTCCAGTAAACGAGAAAGCAGCCGCGACGCAAGCGCTTCACTCTATAGCCGTATCTAAACAGTGCAACTTCTTGCAGGTGAGCGCTTTGACGTTGCCTCATTTCTGCGTTTCACTTTTAATTATACATTTTTTAATTGTGTAAAGAAAAAAGTTCAAACTTGGTACTTCAAAAATGTTAATTACGTGACAAATGATTTTTTTTTTTGTGAAAAGCAAAACGGATGCGTATTGTGACTGTGCTTAAACACCTTACACGTATGATACCTTGCAAACAATTTTATGATAAAAAACAAACGAAATAAATGGTTCGAAATTTAATATTGCTCTTATGGAATCAAAATCCAAGATGGCCACCACTACAGCAGACCCTTAAGCTGATAAGATAATGCGGCAACTAGTTCTACCGTTATTTAGTATGTACCAACTTGATTATTGTTGTCCGCATGTTTTGGAAGAGTGGAACAGGTATTTCTGTCGCATGTTCCCGTTGTTCTTGGACTCGTATATTTACTGTCCTTGAAGTTTGACGAAAGTAACTGTGGCCACATTGGCAAATAAGTCTACAGATATCCGTACCAGTAAATTTACCCTCAAGCTTCAGATTCATCTTGTGTCCCGATTTGAAAGCAGTCCTAATTTTAATTAGGGGTTAGTTCACGTAATTTAGGCCCGGATTAACAGCTATTTATGCCTTAGGCCAAAGTTCTAAAGTACGACCCCTTCTAAAGTCTGGGATGTTTTTTCAAAATTAACTGTAAAACTAATGTTTTAGTTAATTTGAGCTATTAACACAGTTTTATTTTTAAACCTTTTGAATACATTTTTAATTATTTTTCAAGAAAAAAAAATGTACCCTATCAAGGACGCAATAAGAGCGATTGAAATTCAAAATGTATGAAAAGCCAATGTGTACTTGTAATTTGTAGTAAGCAAATATTGACTATTGACTAAAAAGAAAGCATGTTGAAAAATTAAACACACTACTAAATAAACAACACTGTCTATGTATTTACTAATGGCAATCAAAATATGTACATAGGGTAGTTTCTTCTTTCTACCTTTGGACCAGGCAAATGATTGGATCGTGCTAGTGAAATCCAAATTTTTGTTAGGTCATTTTCAACGCTAAGAAGAGCGAAAGCATTGAGTAACTACTGTCGCGAGCAAGGAATAAGGCGGGTGAGAATTTTTGCGATGTTGCTAGATATGGGACTGGCAAAGCGAGGAGTGGTCGTCAATCGCTCGCTTTGCGGCACGGTCTGGCAACACTGAGCATCCAGTGTTGCCTAGTCCGAACGCAACCGCGCCACTGTTCATTCATCTACGTTTCTTAGTTCGGATGATCTGACAACAGTTCAAAAATTCTCACCCGCCTTATTCCGTGCTCGCGATATTAGTGGTAAATAACGCAGTAGTAGAGTTAGAGGCAGCACAGCTGGGTAACGCTCTACTACTCATTCCGCCAGCCAATTGCGTACAGTCCTTTATGAAGACATTGTTTCACAACCACTGTCTCTGAGTATTCTTATAAAATTGTCTTTTACGATATCTATTTATACCTAATTTATATTTAGCCGTGAATAGTTTATTCAACAACAATTATATTTACATAGTAGGATTTTAAAACTAGAAACCGATAGATAAGGAATGAGAATTGTTTTTAGTAATGCCGAGTTATGAGTCTGTTTCCGCAAAAGGGCACCGCCAACTGGGCTGCCTATTACTCTAAGTGAGGGCGGAGGGAGGGGTAACGCAGTGACGTGATCTTGGCATGAGTCATCCGCCGCCCCGCTAGTTGTGGACAGCGTAACTTTGAACAAGGATCGCTTCACATCCGCTGAACATCGGTTAGGCGCTAGCCTTTTCCTGGTTCAGAGTTACGCTATCCACAACTATAGACTAGAAGCGCAACCCGGACGCTCGACTAGAAGTACAACATTTTTCCTTTTCCCCCGCGATCTGCGCCCCCCACAAGCCTGTGCCCTAGGTCTGTGCCTAGGTTGGCCTTATGGGTAATCAGGGTCTGAATATAATACCCTTCTTACGTAAAGATTTAGTTTACAAATATTGCATAGTATTGCTACTAAATAAAACATATTCATGGAACTTCAGTTTTTGGATAACTTCATTTTAATGTCCTCAGGATGTCCATTATTCATTAAAAATTCATCAGAAACTAGCACTATCTACTTCCATTTCCTTCCTAGATAAACCTTCTTAGCACTCTAAAACCAGCCATTTGCTTAAAGGCGTTTAATATGTTCTGGATAGTGTAAATGATATTGTAAATACCTTCAAAAGTATGGCTTTTCTATAAACTGAAGAAATAAACACAGTATCCCACTTCGGAGTCAAAATACTCTAGAAAAACATTCGTATTTTTTTAGTTTGTATAGAGTTTTTATAACATACCTACAAATAGTTTATATTTGTTTTCAGTTTGGAAAATCAAGTAAAATTATACCTAAAAATAACTTACATAATTATAAAATACCACAAAAGAAAGAAAGGAAATGTTTGAGAGATGGAAATATTGTGATATGTTGATTGACTATCATAGTGCTTTACAATTAGTTCAACGCTACTCTGTGTGTGGATGGACACAAGGAAACAGATGATTAGATTGATTGTTCCACTTATTACGAGAACGTATTGTCCTGCAGTGTGGGCGGATAATTAATTACAGTGTTTACAAGCCCACAGAAATGCCAACGCTTTCAAAGTTAACGGAAACTATATTATAAGACATTATAATATTGTCCTTATGAGCAAGTCGTGAAGTAATGCGGGACATTGTTGAAGAACGCTTATCGTGTCCTCATTCTTAAAGAAATGAAGTAATGTTTTTATGGCAAATTTAACTGCGTGTAATCATTGGATATATCGTGTAATAATATAGTCTCACCATTTCAACAACATAAACTTTTGTGAGAAAGACCAAATAAATAATAAAGTATTTTTTTTTTAATTTTAAATTATTTAGCAAAGCAACTCTAAATCGACAGAAAAAAGTGCAATTCAGAAGCCTACCACGTTGCCTTCTGTAAAGAAGTGTGGAAGCTTAAT
>JAGFPH010009785.1:0-44528 GCA_018207615.1 Philaenus spumarius | reverse complement strand
GAAGAGATTTTGTTGTGCCAGCAATCTGGCTTTTCTCAGTGGTTCCAGCTTGGTGGTTCCGCCAGTCACGCAGCTGTAGTCACTAATACTTTCAAATAAATTTGGCAACCACCTCATTTCAAGGAACAAACTTTCCATACTCTTCCCACTCCCGAACTTTCGAACATTGCAGAGCTTCGTGTGAAGAAATAACTAGATACGTTAAAAGCATGCAAATAAAGTTATACTTTATTAGGCAAGTTATAATTTAGTTGTAGCTCATTTGTCACTGAAGATTACGATTTTGTAGTTGAAACGCGTTTGGCTAATAAACGTATTTTTGTGAGAATTGTGTTCATTTTTATTTTTGCTTTTTGAAATGCAAAGTCCACCAACATGTTGTTTTTGCAACAATGCTACAAGAGTTGTTAAAACTTAATTGAGGGCATATATACCATGTGTGGGTTAAAAACTAAAAATGTCAGCTGCCTTTACCTTTTACTTTTTCACTATACTATAGTATAGAGGAAGTATAGTGATCGCAAAAAATATCGATGTTGATATTTTTGTGGAAATATCCGTTTTGGGACCCCCTGAGTCCAAAAAAGTGGTTTTTACAAAATGTCTATCTGTATGTCTGTATGTATACAAAGCTAGAGCGAAAACTATATAGTAAAATAAGTAAGATCGAATAGTTTTCTCTCTAGCTAATAATAATAATATTTATTAGTTAATCTCCTACTTTAATAACACCCCTACTACCCCACCTACAATTATGAAGTCACAGTGAATCTTTTTAATAATTTAAATATGTTTGTGAGAAAGTATGTGCCAGTTCCTGGTAGATGTTTAGATCTGTTTAAAAACTGTGTTAAAATTTGTAGAATTTCAGCATTGTTTTTTCACATACTGTACTCAATAGAATACAAACTTGAACACATGATCTCACGACTGATACGTTTATCTACTCAAGCACGTTTCTACGTCAATATCGCCGTCTTCAGTGAGGCAAGTAGTTAAGGCTAGACAGACCCAGCCACCATCTTCAATTACAACTCCCAATTAGAGCAATGTTAAACGCGTAACAAGATTACTGGAGTAATAATGATCAGAAAATGATTCTGAATGTGTCATTTTAAAGGTCAGGACAGTCCGAATGTGTATATCTTTTAGATTTTTTAAAATTTCTCTTTTACTAAATTTGTTCTATGGCTTAACTCAAAATCATAGTTTGCGATTGTTTTTCTTATTCAATAATGCAAATATCGAAAATGTAAAAAGCTCACCACATTCGAAGTTTACTTACCATTCAAATAAAAGTAATTTCAATCGATTTGTAAAATTTATTACGAAAAATCTGCTTTATTGTGGAAGCATGTACGAGCCTAATTTGTATTTTTACTAGAGGTGTTTAGCCTGCACTCTGGTGGTTATCACATCAACTGAAACTCCTAGAAAAATAATAAGTATCCCTTAATTTTGAATGTGTGAGAGAAAGCTTTGTTAACACATACTCGCATACATTGTCACGCATGCGCATTTCAGTACGTTTACAGTCAGGGTTCCCTCTTTATGAATCTGCCCTATGTTTGCTAGCGGAAGAATGAAACGCAGACAAACTCAATGCTAGTACAGCTCTGCCACTTGGAGATCTGCGGTCAATACAGAAATAAGAAACAGTTTTCCACTACTGCCGAGCTTTACGTTTCGTGTTGTCACTTGAACGGATATCGTTATTGAAAAACAGTTAACGTGTAACTCTTAAAAAAGGCATCCAGGATCCTTATTCCATTGCGAATGACCAACAGAATCATGTGACTGTAAATCAAGAATGTTATAGGACACACGTTATCATGCATTTTCTTATAGACTTGAACGTATTACTTGAATACCATAACGCATACACAGACTTTTGCGGAAAGAGGGCGGAAGTATAGCAAACAGTGGTTGACCCGTTTTAAAGCTGACAGGATATGACTGGCTGTCTGTTCATCGCCTTTTGATTATTTTGCAACAATGTATTACAGTATTTAAGTATAAAGCCCAATAGACGTAAAGAGTTCGACATAGCACAGACAGAAATGACGAGGAAGCTACATATTGAATTTAATTTAAATCCGTTCAGTGGTTTTTGATAATTACTGATGAGTGTGTGGTATTTGTCCGAAAAATAAAAATCTGGAGAGAGCCACCCTTATCACCTAGGAGTATAAAAAATAGCCTACAACCAATTCTCAGACCTACCAAATATATACAAAACATTTCATAAAAATCGGTGAAGCCGTTTTGGAGAAGTTCGATAACTAACACTTTGACACGAGATTTTTATATGTATAGATTTTAAAGTGCATCTCACGCCCATATGTTGTAACTAATGGCGCTGAGTATGCAAAACCCAATCTGACGTGTGTATCAACATTGCATACACGCGCCTGGAAGTCATCGGGACAAAATTCTATCAGAACATCGTGGAAGGTACAACGCCTTCGTTACCGATGAAGTTGTAGTGGACTTAGTTGATCAAGAATTCGATAGACGTGACATTGTATTGCGTACTCACGATGATCGCCTATTTTTTAAACACGGGCTTATGATATCCTTTAATTTATTGCCACGTTGATGACGGTAAACTTGTTGTAAGGACGCGTGGATAATCTCGGGCACAGCCAGTTATGAAATCAAGTCACGTATTTTCCACTTTTGTGTAATATTAATATTATTTAACTCTATCCATTCATATTCAATCGCCACCCGGCCAATAAATAACCGCCCGAAATGTTCGCGACGCTACCGAGCCACCTCCAAGGCGATAATTTCAATACAGAAAGACGACGCATAAATCTCACTTTACCTCCCGGAGTTATTATTCATAACCGCCGCAGAATTATTGTTCGCGGATGAAATTGACTTCCACCCCGCGCCCCCAAACCCCAGCCCGCAACCCCACAGATGGTACTGATCTCTTAATTAACTGACTCCGAACTTTCCAAGAGATAAGTCGAAACTTGGCGGAAACCGCTGAATTTTAATGTTTCGCGCGAACTTTCTTTGGAGTGATTTCTCATTACTTTTGAATTATTTGTATGCGTTTCACATTTATGAAGCCGATGCGGCCGGAGGGAAAGTTTTTGAAATAATTTAACTTAACAGAAAACGTTAAAATATTTCTATAGCAAAAGTGTACGAATCAGTTTAGACAACTGAAACCCCTATGTTTTGCACCTAAACATAAAAAAAAAACTTTTTTTTCAAATCTCATTCCCCCAAAAGAATATTTGTCTAAACAACTTTTTACTAACGTTAAGACCGTTTTCATTGGTTCAAAACGTTTCCATACAAAAATATCTTCCTCTTAGTGTGTTTTTAATAGGCTACTTTATACCCCTCTAACTTTTAAACGGTTAGGCGTATAAAATTTTTTTTTTTTTTAATAACATGTTAAATACGATTTTCTTATAAAATATAGGGTGTTCCATATTGGAAAATGGCGGCCACTTACAAATATGTTAACTGCATATCTTTTAACTTCTCTACATACAAGGAAAGGTTTCCCATTTAAAGTTTGCGCACATATTTATAGTTTACAATATACCTACGGTGAAAAGACAAACTGTATACATTACCCTTATTAAATGATACAGCACGGTCAATAAAACTAATATAGTAACTTTATCTACACTAATATTATAAAAAGATGAAATTTGTTAGTTTGTTTGTAAATAGAGGGTAAGCTGTGGAACTACTGAACCGATAGAAAAAATTGTTTTACTAATAAAAACATTCACTATCCACGAGTAACATTGGCTATAATGAATTTTGATAAAAAAAAATTTTTATTTCAATATTTGTAAATTTAGTCAAAAAAATGTTAGGTTAGGCCTAAACTTATAAAGCAACACATGTACGGTATTTCCATTCATTACCATAGCAACCAATTGAATAAAATAGCAGATAAAACAGCTGCTTCAATATTTCCATTAACGGCTGATTTCAAACTTTTAAGCCATTATTTATATTTCTAACTTTTAAGATAGGTTTTTATTAAAGTGTAGACCTGAGCCATGCCGGTTGTTCTAACCTGTATTTTAACTGCTGTTATAAAATATACGAAATAATTTGATTTCAACATTTATCATTTACCACCTTAGCTTTGGGGTTATTATTAATTATACACCTTAATTATAAAGAGAACATAAAGTGATTATGTGTATATATGGTTCCAACGGGGTTGGCGTGCGGAGCACGCAAGGGTTTCCCCAAGTTCCCTATAAAATTACACCCCAAAATAGCTTTTCAAAAATGTCGCAGGAAAGTAGCTAGAAATCGTTTAAAAAATATTACAAATTTTGAATTTTCCCATTATATGGTACAAGAATATTTTAAATAAATGGTACCAGGAACTGGCACATACTTCCTCACAAACATATTTAGATTATTAAACAGATTCACTGCGACTTCATAATTGTAGGAGGGGGTAGGATAGGTAATTTATTAAAGTAGGAGATGAACTAATAAATATTATTATTATTATCTAGAGAGAAAACTATTCGATCGATTTCGAACAAATTTGCACCAAACACGTCAATTAGGCCTGTATAGATGTACGAAAAAAGGTTTTTAAACATTTTGAAAAACAACCCCCTTTATGGCCAAAAAACCCCCAAAAATCAATTATTATTATTATTATTAGCAAAAGGAGAATTTTTAGAAACATGCTGTTTTTGCATATGGTAGGGTACATTAAAGGCAACAAACAAGAGAAAATTTTATCAAAATCTTTAGAGCCGATTTTTTATAACAAAATAATAACCGATTTTTTGTGGGTTTCTTTTGGCAAAAATGAGGTTGTTTTTCAAAATTTTTCAAAACCGTTTTTCGTGCATCTATACTGGCCTACTTGACATGTCTGGTGCAAATTTATTTGAAATCGAATGAATAGTTTTCGCTCTAGCTTTGTATACAGTACCTGGAGACCGAGCTAAAGCTCGATTATAAGCAGGGCTATGATTTCAATAATAAATATTGGATTATTGAGTTTTGAGGTTAGGCCTATAACATTAAACAACTAAATAAAGGGTATATACAACATTAGGCTTACCTGTAATAAAAATACAGTTTAAAGGATTAACCACAATCTCAACGCTATGCCTCAGAAATAAGTCAGGCCTAAATTAAAGTATTATTTCAATATCGATTTATTCCTAGGGCCTAGTTCGCTCACGTCAATAACTACTATTATTGCAAATTTCAGTGAACATCGTTTAGTTAGGCCTATAACATTAAACAACTAAATAAAGGGTATGTTTATTATGTATTCGTTGCCATGTTAACTATAAATAGATACAACATTATAGGCTTACCTCTAATAAAATATACAGTTTAAAAGAAAGCAGATGATTATTGTAATAGCATTGAAAACATTTGCATCAGCTGTGCTTTGTATTGTTTAAAATGGACAAATTTCACTTTTTAATTTAATAAAAAGACGTAAAAAACGAATTTTCCCAGACTGGTGACCATTTCCAATCGATTTCTCGTGGCCAAAAGCCTAATATAAAATCAAAAAATCAAAAATCCTTAGACGGAGATTCCAGATCCATTTAGCAGACAAACAATTATCTCTCGCTTTAGAAGATAAGATACACACATACATACAGGCATACAGACAGATATTTTGTAAAAACCACTTTTTTGGACTCATGGGTCCCAAAATAAATATTTCCACAAAAATCTCAACAAAGATTTTTTTCGATCACTATACTTTCTCTATACTATAGTATAGTGAGAAAGTAAAATCTGTTGTAACTATAAAATTGCTTGCCATTCCCCTTATCATAACCCCCCCCCCCCCCCATGTAGGCCTAACCATTTCAGGCCGAGTATTGATCTAAGCAAAGGTGGTAAGAACGCAGTGACTAAATCCAATTAAACTAGACCTTGCGATAATCAATCACCCACTGCAACAATCTATTAAGTTGTACGCTCGTATCAATCACACCGCTCGACCGATGCTGTCATATTTTATCTATAATCGTCTTTTGTAACACTAGACAAAGGAGTTAATCATGTTTCTGTGTACAGGGTATTTCACGAGTACGGTGTCAAACTTAAATAATTCGACCACGCAGCTCAACTGCTGACGTGAGTTGAGCAAATTTCCAAAATTAAGTTTATAGGAATATGTTTTAGGGTTTCAACCAACAAATTGGGAAATATATCTATTCACGACGGTGCTGAATAGCTGCAAAATGCTTGCACGCCATTCCGCATATTGGGAGTATCTTCAATACACAATGCATTGCGTGCTTCGCACGCCAACCCCCCCATTGGAAGTATTTTTAATACACAATCTTTGCATACTTATCAAGGACCGATGACAATGCAATACCAATTTTGTTGGGTGTAGTAATTGAGCACTGATCATGGTCCCCAGAACACGACGTGATTTTCACCCCCTTCAAAACGTCGGATTGATTTGAAACTTTGCACACTTATCAAGGACCGATGACAATACAATATTAATTGTGTTGGGTGTAGTAAGTGGGCAATGACCATGGTCCCCAGACCACGTTTTCGGGTGTCATTAAAAACTTTATATACAGGGTGATTCACGACGATATGTAGATACTTCGGGAGCTCATTATGTTTTTTGGGTGAAGTAAGTGAGCACTGATCATGACTAAAAAATACTAAAAAATAAGACTAAAAAAAATAATACTTTAAAAAACTAAAAAAATACGCTTTAAAAACGAGTCGAACTAAAAATTTGAAAATAATTGTAAAAAAAAGCGTGGAGTGCGTTATACTATATGTTTATAATAACTCTACATTTATAAATATCTACCAATGAAATATTTGTAACATTTGATGAAAATCACCCCACGCTTCTTTATAATTATTTTCAAATTTTTAGTTCGGTTTGCTTTTAAAGCGTATTTTTTTCGTTTTTAAACTGTTATTTTTCGTGATAAACGTACAGGTGTTTTTATTATTTTTGTAACTTAAAAGATAACCGAGTTGTTGGCTAAAGACAAAACATTTTGGATGTTATGGACAACTACCGAGATGCAAAATTTCGGAAGGACGGCGCATAGTAAATAAACCGTATCGCAATCTACAATCAGTCACTACGCAAAAGCGACATAATTGGTATGACAGTAATTTATATCTTTCTCCGCGACAGAAAACTCTCTGGCCGTACTCCAAGTAAAACAACCCCCAAACTACCCTAGGCCCTGGATTACCGCTACGCAAACATCTCTGTGTACGTTTAACCAGTTAATACACTTAGCAAAACATTGGAGTCGGCGCTGCGGACTGATGTAAATCGAGTTCTGCTTTGAATCGAGTTTAATAGTTGAACTGAAGGTAGTTTCAAGGTACTTTGCAGTATAAATGTTTTGTATTGAAGTTATTCGCGAGAGTTTTAAAACTGCTACATTAATAAACGCAACGTAGGATATAATTAAACAAAGTTTAAAACATACCCCTTTGCTGTAATACAGCACTTGACTATTGCACTCGCCCGACCAACACTCATTAGGCCTACATCCTAGTAAGAACTAATTATTCCTAAATTTGTTTTTTAAAGTGTATTTTTTTTTTTTTTTTGCTTTTCATGCCACTTTGTGCCTTTCGGCTAACGAGCATGTTTTTTTGGGCTTTTAATATTTTATGGTCCCCCGCGGGATTTGAACCCGGGACGTCTTGCTTATGAGGCAAGTACCATAGCCGTTGAGCTATGACAGAGGACTATTTTTTAAAGTGTAAACAAACACCTCGGTGCACTATATACCAGGTGTCTTAAAAGTCCCACCCTCCCCCTTTAACTTTTGTGTTTTTTAAAACAAACAAATATCCTTTGGGGAACGATACTAACTTAGCCCAAAGTATCTTTTGAAGCAATCGGAAACTTTGAGTGTCCACTAAAAATGGGAGATTTTGGGGGCAACTCAAAATTTTTAAATGGGAAGTATGGTCATGGGATACCTCATTTTAAAGGTCTATTTAAGACTAGGAAAATGGCATAGAGAAAATAAAAATCAGACCACCCAAAACAAAATGGCGGCCCTAAACGTGTTGAAATAAATCGACATAAATTTGCTAATATCTCGAAAAGAAAGAGTCTTTAGAAAAAATTTCATGAGACAAAAAATGTTTATTTCAAAGTGATTGACCTAAAAACGTGCTTTCAAATCAATTTTGTAAATTTTATTTTTTACAAAATTTTCTAAGATGAAGGAGTCGACTTAAAATTTACGAAATCGATTTGGAAGCAATATTTTAGGTCAAGCACTGTGAAATAAACATTTTTGCCTCTTGAAATTTTTCCTAAAAACTCTTCCTTTTCGAGATATTAGCAACTTTATGTCGTTTTGGGCCGCCATTTTGTTTTAGGTCGTCCGCTTTTTATTTTCTTTATGTCATTTTCCTAGTCATAAATAGACCTTTAAAATGAGGCATCACATGTCCATACTTCCCATTTAAAAATTTTGAGTTGCCCCCAAAATCCCCCAATTTTATGGGACACTAAAAATTTCCGATTGCTTCAAAAGATACTTTGGGCTAAGTTAAAATCGTTCCCCAAAGGATATTTGTGTGTTTTAACAAACACAAAAGTTAAAGCGGGAGGGTAGGACTTTTAAGACACCTGGTATATTTGAGCTGGGTATGATAACAGATTGTCCATATAGCCCAGTCGGTATAGGTTACAACTACCAGTAATTTGCAATACGGCTTATTTTTTTTTTATAACTACCTTAAAGTATGTAAAAAAAGTTTACCAGTGTATCGATTTCCCAAAGTCGAAAAAAAATCGATTATCATTTTATTTTCGATTAGCCTATCCTTAATATTTCGAGCTGGGATAAAGATAGAGAAAAATAAAAAATACCAACGTGTAGGGGAGGTATTTTTCAACAAAAAGGTCAAATGTATTTATTTCGTCCGAGCAATGGTTTGTCTGGAAAAAAAATTAGATAATGCAGGTATGTATTTTGCAGCAGGGGAAATCACAAAAAGGGGACATCTTATTCATGTATGAAGCGTTGGCTCATTCTAAATTGCCCGAATTTTAATATATCGAATTGAAACTTGACGTAGGAGTTAAAATATATATTTTAAACATTTATGCTGAGTCTCAGCTTGTTATCTGGAAAATGACCCGATCATTTTAAACCGAATTCATTTTAAACAGCTCCAGTTTAGAAACTTTTTAAAATATCAACCTGAAAGTTTTTTTACAAGTTAAATGTATAGATTCAAACAAGATCAAGGAGTATTAACCTTTTTTATTATTTACTTTTCAAAGCACAAGTAACTTAAAAAAGTATAATTTTAGATCTTTTTAGATTTCTCATCAAAACGCTCTAGTTAATCGGCTGCAGATTAGTCAAGTTTTTAAATATAGCTTTTAAAATAAGTATAGCAAAAAACAATTGTGTTTTTAACTTATATACCAATTTTTAAATCGATATGTTCAAAAATGTCGAAAATGGAGTCGTTGAATCCAAAGGTGTTATAGTTAAACGAGATAGGTAAAACAGAAGACTATTTTCAAGACTATTTTTAAAAATATCATGACAAAAATCGTTCATACTTACTAAAAATATTTATACTGGTGTACTCAACTTGTAAAACAAATTTGATGTTGATATTCCAAAAATTGACGACAAAAAACTTGACTACAAAACATTTCATTCTCGTAGTAAAAATCTAAAAAAATAGTTACTTCTGGTCAAAAAACGTACTTCCGGTTTCTGGATTTTTTTGGCTAACGAACTCCGAGCGACATAGACAACCAACATGTGTACCAAATTTGGACCAAATCGAACTTAAAATGCGTCCGCTAGAGTGCGAACACATATATACATATGTAAATATAAATATGATTTTTAATGACACCCCAAAACGTGTTCTGGGGGCCATGATCGGTGCTCATTTGCTACTCCCGACCTTGGGTCTTACCATAAGGGCCACTGCAATATCTCATTTTTCCTATGGAAATTCGCTAATAAGGAGGAATCCATAACTAGTAAACCAGAGCTAATATATTTGATAAAACAATAATTTAATAAAAATTTAAATGAGAGGAAACAAAGATAGCCTGTCACTAATTTAATTGCCTATATTATGGAGTAGATGATGCAACTTAATAAATTTCCGGAGTGGCCGATGGTAGGTTACCCTTATCGTGCGAGTCGATAACACTCCCTCCAGTATTTTTATAACAGGAAGAAAACTTTTTCACAGACGTTGAGGATTTCTTACCCTAAGAACGTGAAAAGATCAAAGTTTCCGAGATTCCATCAGTCTCGGACTTCTGACTTCCCCACCCGTTAAAGTCGCCCGCGCCAACTACAAGGCGGAATGAACTAAACTCGATTCAACCGACGGAATTCAATTTACGTCGTACCGAGCTTTGATCCAGTGTCTTCGCTAAACGGATTTGGACGGTTTAATGGACTCGAACGATGTTTTTGGATCCGCTAATTCGGTATCCTGGCATCGGGAATAGTTCGGGGAAGAAATATTTCATTTGGACGCTCGCCAGGAACCTTCAACACCGTAAGAAAGACATCTAAATTATCCGAGTTATAAATTACCGTTCTTTATACAGTATAGTGACTAATTGTGAACAGTTTGTTAGAGGGACGATGGAAGGAAAAAAGTACCCTCTGTTGTATAGGGTGATCCAGAAACTTTGGTTACGTACCCTTTCGTTGAAGGAAAAGTTTCGTAAAAACTTTAAAAAACGCCATTTTGTTTTTAGTCAAAGCAAGTATAACTTTGTAAGCAAATCTATATATATAAAAGCGAAATACCACTCACTCACTCACTCACTTATCACGATTTCTCAAAATCTACCGAACAGATTGAAATGAAATTTGGTATGTAACTTCCTTTAGGGCCATAGGTGCTCACTAAGAAAGGGTTTGAAAAACTTCGAAATTTTAGGGGGGATCAAAGTTATAAAAAAAAACGATTTCTTCAAAACTACCGAACTGATTGGAATGAAATTTGGTATTTAGCTTCCCCTAGGGCCATAAGTGTTCACTCAAAAAGGGTTTTAAAAAATTAGAAATTTTAGGGGGGTTTGGGGGGTAAAAATTACTAAATCACGATTTCTCCAAAATTACCGAACAGATGGAATGAAATTTGGTATGTAGCTTCCTCTAAGGCCATAGGCACCCACTAAGAAAGGGTTTCAAAAAATTCGAAATTTTAGGGGGGGTTTGGGGGATCAAAGTTCTTAAATCACGATTTCTTCAAAACTACCGAATGGATTGGAATGAAATTTGGTATGTAGCTTCCTCTAAGACCATAGGTGCTCACTAAGAAATGGTGTGAAAAATTTCGAAATTTTAGGAGGGGTTTGGGGGAGATCAAAGTTACTAAAATCATAATTTCAGATCTTTTATTATTATGACAATAGTGCTTTTATTATTTAAGATCTATATATATATATATATAAAAGCCAAATACCATTCACTGTCTGTACACGTAAAAAGAATACAATTACGTTAAAAGACTGAAAATACTAACCACCACGGGCAACGCCGTGCGGGTCAGCTAGTAAAGTATATACTTGAATTTCCTTTTGCGGTTTTCAAGGCGAAACTACACGAAAGTTATAATCGCCTGATACTAAAATTTATAAACATGCTAAAATACGACTGCGAGCTTCGCACGCCAACCGCTTTGCTGAAATTATTACGGACAACTACCAGCACATACACATTTATCAATTTGTAGCCACTAACTCGGTAGGAAATAACCAACAACATATCGTTATGTTTGTCATAAAAAAAACTAAATGTTTTTGTAAAGTTATAGCGGTTTTCGAAATAGTTTACATAGCAAATTTTAAACGCACTCCATTTTTTAAATTTATATGTAAAAGTTTAGTTTTTTTTTGTACATTGGTAAAATACGACGTACCAAATATGTATCCAAAATTTGCGTCCAATATACGTCAACATCTAAATACATTAAGTATTTTGTAAAAACGAAAACAAAATGGTGGATAACTGGAAAACAAGCATTTCCGAAACTATGTTTATATGCACTTTTTTTTTTATTTTCACTAGTAGAACATGTCCTGAAAGTTTCTCCGTGTCTCCCTCAATCACCCTATCTATAAAGAGGTATAGTTAGTTCTTTTGTTAGTTTGTTTGTTTGGATGTAGGGGGGTAATCTTTGGAACTACTGAACCGATTGAAAAACTAGTTTTACTAATAAAAAGCTACACTATCCCTGAGTAACATAGGCTATAGTTCATATTGATAGAAACTATTTGTTTTATTTCAATAGAAGTAATAATTATTTACTCGGAAAAAATTCTTAGGTTAGGCCTAGACTGATGAACGAACGCATATTTCTTGAATGTATTTCATTACCGTAGCAACCAATGGAATAAAATAACAGATAAAACACCGGTTTGCTCTGATATTTCCATTAACAGCTGATTTCAAACTTTAAAGCAATTATTTGTATTTCTAACTTTTAGGTTAGGTTTTTATTAAAGTGTATACCTGAGCCTTGCTGGTTCTTTTAACCTTTATTATAACTGCTGTTATAAAATATACGAAATAATTTGGTTTGAACATTTAACATTATTTACCTTCTTAGCTTTGAGGTTATTATTAATCCTACACCTTTATTGTAAAGAAAACATAACACGATTATGTGTATAGAACGTTCCAACGGGGTTGGCGTGCGGAGCACGCAGAGGTTTCCGCTAGAAATAAATATAGAGTGTTCACAATGTCCCTTAATTATTATTTGTGTTGCTGAAAATACGTTCGCAAAACTTTCTATATATTATCTGGTGTTGAATAACAGCACAAATGTTTTGACATATCTTACCCTCTATGATTTTGGGGGATTGGGGAGAAGGTGGGTTAAAATTTCAAATATAAAAGTAGGTCATGTAATACACCATAGTAAAGCTTATTTAAAGAGAAACAGAATGACGCATACTAGAGCTTGGTTTCTTGCTTCGTTTCAAAGTAACGGACAATCAAAGTAATGGAAAATTATATTTTTACTAGGGGCTCTGCCCCTGGACGCTTCGCGTCCCAACCCCGCCTCGGCCTTCGGCCTCAGATGGCTGCTTCGCTTTGCTCGCAGTTGGAAAATTCGCCATAGTTGATCGAAAAAATCGTTTCCGCCCAAAAGGTGTGTCCAAAATAAAAAAATGTTAAATTCTGACAATTTTTCCAAGAATTTCTCGTCGAGAGCTTTAATTCAAGTATAAGGTTGATGCGGTTCCGATTACGGGAAGTGCTTAGTAATTAATGTCAGTGAATCAGTGAAATCGTCTAGCTTTAAGGACGTTTGGCGGAGCCTCCCTTCTCGGATGAATAGTGGCTAAATGGATGAATGGATCTTAAATCTGATGGAAAATCGTCCGTCTGAAATTAAATTTTCTACAA
The DNA here is from genome assembly GCA_018207615.1 of Philaenus spumarius. Lineage (NCBI taxonomy): Eukaryota > Metazoa > Arthropoda > Insecta > Hemiptera > Aphrophoridae > Philaenus > Philaenus spumarius. The sequence goes on along the minus strand of JAGFPH010009785.1, from coordinate 31,113 downwards.
CTTTTGTATTTAACATTTTTTGCTATCTCTTACCGCTTTCTTGCTAAATACGTTCAAAGTGGGAAAATGAAGAAATTAAAAAAATCGAAAAAATCGTTCCCGCCCAAAAGGTGCTTTCAAAATTAAAACATGTTAAATTCTGGCAATTTTCCCAAAAGTTTCTCGTCGAGAGCTTTAATTCAAGTATGAGGTCGAGGGAGGTACGATTACGGGAAGTGCCTAATAATTAATGTCAGTGAATCAGTGAAATCGTCTAGCTTTAAGGACTTTGGGCGGAGCCTCCCTTCTCGGATGAATAGTGGCTAAATGGATGATTGGATCTTAAATCTGATGAAAAATCGTTAGTCTGAAATTAAATTTTCTACAACTTTTGTATTTAACATTTTTTGCTATCTCTTACCGTTTTCTTACAAAACGCGCTCAAAGTAAAAAAATGAAAAAATTAAAAAAATGTAAAAAATCTTTCCCGCCCAAAAGGTGCTTCCAAAATTAAAAAATGTAAACTTCTGGCAATTTTCCCAATAGTTTCTCGTCGAGAGCTTTAATTCAAGTATAAGGTTGAGGGGAGTCCGATGACGAGAAGTGCCTAATAATTAATGTCAATGAATCAGTGTTACCGTCTAGCTTTATATAAAGTAGATTGTAACGTCATCTCTATTAAATGTAACTAAAATGCTATCCTGCCTCCGCAAGATTTTTAGATTGTATTTGATTTTTTTTTTTATCTAGTTATAAAACATTTTTTAAGAAAAATATTACCCTTAACAACCTAGTTATTCCCAATATTAACAAATTAATAACCTACTTTCATGTTATAATCGCCTGATACTAATATTTAAAATAAAATAAATACTAAAAGAAAACAGCTTGCTTCCCCTCCAACCACTCTCCTATAGTCCGTTTACAGTTTAGTTGATAGCATGGCAAGCATTGTTTTGCATTTATTTTGATGGAAGAAATGTTTTTTCATCACTCCGTACCGAAAGTAGCTACTTTCGATGTCAGCTGGTAGCAACGAAAACGATCGTTTCCCAAGCTCTAATTTAGAGCAAGGGAAAAACGATCAGCTGATTTTCCCTTGCTCTAAATTTGTTTTCCCTTGCTCTCAATTAGTTTTCCATTTGCCCGCTACGCGCTCTGACGTCGCTTTGCCGTTTATTCTTACAATTTATATCAGCTGTTCTTATTGTTCAACAATGTAAACCGAAAACAGGAATATGTATAAATGAGTTTTATAGTAAATTTGTTATAATAAAAAAATGTTAATTGAGAAATATAATAGTTTGCATTTTACTGAGGTTTCTTCTTCAGCATTGTGTGTATTTTTGCGTCGTGATGAAAAGTACCGTTCATAACTTGTACCAAAAGTGATTTTCCGGCACTTGCTCCAATTATTCCCGTACTCGGCTTCGCCTCGTACGTGAAACTTGGGCGCGCACCGGAAAGTGCCACTTTCGGTACTAGTAATGAAATATACTATTTTTAGGAAAGTAAATGATTGAATATTGTAATAACTGAATAATAATATATAAAACTTTAGGAAAAATCTTTAAATTCAAAATTTGTTATCAAAATGAATTAAGGATTGAGAAAAATAAGCACTAACTTTAGTTTACAGAAACTATCAGAGCATTATTGGTGCTGTACTATCTATCATGACCTAAATTCTGATATATAGCACTGTAATAGTTATTTGGAGAGTATATTATTTTATTTGGGAGAATATAATTGTTTTCGGAAAACAATTTTAACGATTTGTTAGAATTGAAATAGCACATCAATACACGTTAGAATAAAACTAATGTAATGTTAGTTTTTTGTAGTTTAAACTTCATAATAGGGTTTACTTAAACATGAGGTACGTTACTGAAATAAAGAAATTTGGATCTTGAATTAAATACTGAGACAATGATATTCATAATTCAATGTGGTAGTGAATAGGAGCCGATGTAGTTAGGTCAGATAGTAGCGCAGCAAGCCTCCATGCTATCAAATAAACTGTGAACGGATAATAGTTCAGCACACAGAATGATGATAGAATCAAATCTTTACCATTGTTCCTATGCCTCTCTGTATTGCCTCTTGGTTAACTGTTTATTTACAAAGTCCTTAACATATTTTACATTAGGAGTCTAGACTTTTTTAATGACAAACCGAGTTGTTGGCAAAACACTAAAACATTTTTTGATACGGACAACCAACAAGATAAAACATTTTTACTTTCTCCCCCCTACGTAGTATATGGAGAAAGTATTGTTTTCGTCCAAATTTTCGAATTTGAATTTTTAGTGGAATTATCTGTTTTGGTGGTCCCTGAACCCCCCAAAAATGTTTAGTGGAATTATCTGTGTTGGTGCTCCCTGAACCCAAAAATATTTTTAGTGGAATTATTTGTTTTGGTGCTCCCTAAACCCAAAAAAATTGTTTTTTTTGTGATGTCTGTCCGTGTGTCTGTAAGGATGTGTACAGAGCTGGAGACCATACCAACGGTCCGATTTTGATGAAATTTGGTATGTAGGTAGGTGTAGGTCTGGAATATCTCCAGAAGGTTTTATAATTTTTTCAAATTTTTGATTTTTAAGGGATTTTACCCCCCAAAAATGGCCAAAAAATGAGAAATTCCAAATTTTTCAAAAACGGCTCTATCGATTTTGATAAAATTTGGCTTATTTGTAGCCCTTAATGTACCCTACCATATGCAAAAAAACACATCTTTCTAAAAATTCTCGTTTAGGTAATAATAATAATAATAACTGATTTTTTGGGTTTTTTCAAACCCTTTTTTCGTGCGTCTATACAGGCCTAATTGACATGTTTGGTGCAAATTTGTTCGAAATCGATCGAATAGTTTAAATAATAATATAATAATATAATATGGATGTGTGTTACATGCATCTAATATTTTCCATGGTACGTCCTACTTTTGCAATTCTAAATAACCACCTCCTATGCTACTCTTGGGAAGGTATAAAGTTTTCAACTGGGAGAAAGTATGTGGCAGTTATCCGGTACCGTTCATTTAAAACTAGCTGACCCGTACGGCGTTGCCAGTGGTTGTTGGTATTTTCAGTCTTTTTGACGTAATTTTATTTTTTTTACAATTACCCGTGCGCATCCTACTGTGGTCATGAAAAAAAGTCTACGCTATTTAAGAAAGCACTGAAAATTGTATTCATATGAACTACTATCTAACATGAAAAAGCTTTAAATACATCGTTTTAATTTATAGTTTTTACTAATTTTGACTTTCACTTAATTTCATTGACAATGTTGCGAGCACCTACAGCCTAAAAGGAAGCTACATACCAAATTTCATTCCAATTCGTTCTTATAGGGATTTTTAGTAACATTGACCCCCCAAACCGCCCTAAAATTTCGAATTTCTTTTAACCCTTTCTTAGCGAGGGTTTAAATTAGCTGGGGGTCGTATAAAAGATATTTGAATCACTTTGTAACATCCGCATTAATTTAGGATGTAACAAACTGGTTCAAATAGAGTTTGTAATTTTAAATGTATAGGCCTAATTAGTATAAGATATTGTTTAGTATTTAAATATACAATTATATATCAAAATAAAGCTACGAATGTGATATTTTAATGGCGTTTAGTTTAATTCAGATTGTTTGTTTAGTTTTCAATAAAATATGTTTAAACTCGTGTATGTTTATGGTTATGCATGGTGTCAAATAATTTGTTTGTTATTATTATTATTGATAGCGAAAATATGTTTTGAAAAGAATAAAAAAATTCATAGTTATGATATATTTCATATAAACAATATTTTAAACAGCATATCTCTAAGTAGGCCTATATAGATATTTAATAACCAATGTTTGAGTTGAATTATAATTCTGTAAGCATTTTTCGTTGATTTTTCCTTGTGTTTGTTTATAGTTTTTCAATCTAACCTTAAAAAGCTGTTAGTTTTGAAGAGTATTAATGTGATTATAAATTTGCTAAGTAATGTTGCTATGGTAATGATTGTAAACAAACATAACGTGTTGCTAAGCTTTTTATAGGAACAGCTGTTTTTGTAAGCTATGGTTTTGAGTTCATACAGTAAAGGCTGTTGAGTTTCTTCCAAATTTGAAACTTTTTTGAGAAACTTTTCAAATTTTTCTTTACGTATAAACCTTCGATGAACTACTGCAAACATTTTAAGACCAAAATTAGTCAAATCGGTCCAGCCGTTCTCGAGTTTTAGCGAGACTAACGAACAGCAATTCATTTTTATATATATAGATACTGACATGTTTTGAATAGCAGCCGAAATGTATTAGTAGAATTTGTTTGCATTTCAGCATGCGGCGTTCCTTCGTTCAGCTCGCAGTGCAAAAACTCTCGACGTTGCGGAATCGGACTATGGGCTGTAACGCTTCGTTAGCAGCCGACATACTCGCTAAATTTGCATCCAGGCCATCGGCCTACGTGGAATTTAACCGGGTACTTTCATGGTATTTTAAGATTTGATTGAATTCTGGGGGAACCAGACGAATTATAAGGTCGCGTAAGAAAAACAAAATGTGCAGAATAATATCCTTTATTATCGAATTTCCATAGGAAAAATGAGCTATTGCAGTGGCCCTTATGGTAAGACCCAAGGTCGGGAGTAGCAAATGAGCACCGATCATGGTCCCCAGAACACGTTTTGGGTTGTCATTAAAAATAATGTATATATGTATATATTTATATATGTATGTGAGGGCACTCTAGTCCGATTTGGTTCAAATTTGGTACACATGTTGGTTGTCTCCATCGCTCGGACGAGTTCTTTAGCCAAAAAATCCAACAACCGGAAGCACGTTTTTTGACCGGAAGTGACTATTTTTTTAGATTTTGTTCTACAAATATAAATGTAGGATGTTATTCTGCACATTTTGTTTTTTTTTACGCGACCTTATAGTTTTTGGTTTTCCAAAATCGATCTAACGGACGCATTTTATGTCCGATTTGGTTCAAATTTGGTACGCAGGTTGATTTTCTAAGTTGCTTGGATGAGTTCGTTAGACAAAAAAATTACAGGAACTAGACCAAATTTTTGACCGGAAGTAACAATTTTTTTTTAATTTTTCGTAGGGCCTACTAGAATATTTTTTTTTAAAGTTTTCTTTAAAATAATAGACATATGAAATAATTCTGCACATTTTGTTTTTCTACGCGACTTTATAGCTCATCTGGTTCCCCCAAAAACAATCAAAACGTAAAATACCATAAAAGTACCAGAATTAAATCCACGGCTTTTACCGTGGTGACCGATGGCAATATATTTGGTACATGCTGGCAGCACCTTCGTGAGTAGATCAATTTCCCAAATAGTTGTTTGAAACCCAAAAACATATGTAAATTTAATTTTGGAAATTCGCTCAACTCACGTCAGCGGTTCAGCTGCGTGGTCGAATTATTATTTTTTTTCAAATTAAACCCCAACAAGTTTTACTCTAGTACGAAAAATCTCAAAAATCTTTTCTTCCTGTCAATAAACCTGCTTAAGGTTGTTGGACTTTTTTGGTTAACGAACACGACTTAGAAAACCAACGTGTGCGCCAAATTTTTACCAAAACTGACGAAAAATGCTTCAGTTCGAGTGGAAATTCGCTAATATTGAAAATATATTTTATGGAGTTACTTTTGTATTAATCACTATGCAAAATTTGGTGCATGGCAAACGCACAAACAAATTTGATCTTACATGCCCAAAAACTTTTCTTCCTTATCTATAAATAAAAAGATCGGTGCCTTGCTTACAGAACATCCTGCACAAAATACCTACAAAGCATCGCTAAGAAACCACCACTTACAGATGTCAACGTCTGTTTCAAATCTTTACAAAATACAACGCGCCATAACCTTTCCCCCTCACTGCGTGTATACACGTTACGAATTCTGCTTGCAAAAATAACACGGTAGAATGAGAAATGTCATCAACGCCTGTCTGGGATGAAATATACGCAGTGTGCCGAGGTGGGAGCTGTTTGAAATTATGTTTAGTAAATAAATATGTCGCCAGAGTCGTGGTGTCTTAAATAATGGAATTTGTATGACGTTACAGGATCAGTGTACAAATATTTAATGCGTTTATTTAGGCGCCATCTTGTCTACTCTGTTTGAGGTACGGTTTCAAGTCACCTTGGAGGTTTGGACAGTTACAGCTTGTACGGTAATCGGGTTTTTTTGTATTAAACTGTATGATCTTTAAAATGTACGCAAGCGGTCAAGGCCGTAGCCGGTCAACCCCCCCCCCCCCCCGAAATTTAGTAGTAAAAATTAATACTAGGTTTAAAAAGTGCAAATTAAATTATAAAGTAGAGGATCCAGCAACATATTTTACACACTACATATTTTAACATATTGCATGCACACTGATATTTAGATTTACTTGATTAAACATTTAATTTACTACGCAATGCTCTGTGTATTGAAAATACTCTCAATACAGGGGTTGGAGTGCGAAGCACGTTATGCATTGTGTATTGAAAATACTCCTAACACGGGGGTTGGCAGGCGAAGCACGCAATACATTGTGTATTGAAAATACTCCCAATACGTGGGTTGGCGCGCGAAGCACGCAATGCATTGTGTCTTGATAATACTCCTAATACGAGGGTTGGCGTGCCAAGCACGCAATGCTTTGTGTATAAAAAGTACTACCAATACGTAGGTTGGCGTGCGAAGCACGAAATGCTTTGTGTATTAAAAGTACTACAAATACGGGGTTGGCGTGCGCAGCACGCAATGCATTTTGTATTGGAAATGCTCCTAATACGGGGGTTGGCGTGTGAAGCACGCAATGCACTGCGTTTTGAAAATTCTTTCAAGAAGTTGGTTGGCGTGCGAAGCACGCAATACATTGTGTATTGAAAATACTCCTAATACGCGGGTTGGCGTGCAATGCACTGTGCGTCGGCCGCTTCTCATAGTGTTCAGTGTCAAGCTCACTTGTGCGTACTTAGCAGTGAACGTGTTAAAAAGGTTTGAATTCAAAACCCCGGTACTGACGCGTTTAAAATCAAATACTGAGCGGAGGCTGGAGGCATAAGTGCAAATTCTACTAACATATTTCGTACACAGAGGCAGCTATTCAGCGCCTTCGTGAGTAGTCCAATTTCCCAAATAGTTTGAAACCCTGATTTAACGTTGCAAATTCGCTAAACTTACGTCAGCGGTTCAGCTGTTTGATCGAATTATTTTCATTTCAAGGGACTGCTTGGAAACTTAAACACTATTAGTACCGTGAAGTCAGAAGTTAAGTTTGTCGGACGCACTAGAGACGGACGAACCATCCCTTTACTAACTTTATCAATTAATTGCTTCTTTGAGGCGGTCAGCTGATTGAAGGAATGGCAGTACATCTTTTTATAACTTAGAATGTCAATTCAGCATAACGTCCGTTTAGCATAATTTCTGCTGTTCAACGATGATTTGATTAGTGAATTTTCATTAAAAAGATGAGCTATTGCAGTGACAGTTATGGTAAGACCTAAGGGAGTAGTAAATGAGCACCGATTATGGTCCCCAGAACACGTTCAGAGGTGTCATTAAAAATTATATATTTATATATATAAAAGCGAAATACCACTCACTCACTCACTGACTCACTCATCACGATTTCTCAAAAACTACCGAACGGATTGAAATGAAATTTGGTAGGTAGCTTCCTCTAGGGCTCTAGAGCCGTAGGTGCTGATAAGAAAAGGTTTAAAAAAAAATCGAAATATTAGGGGGGGATCAAAGTTACTAAATCAAGATTGCTCCAGAACCACCGAAGGGATTGGAACGAAATTTCGTATGTAGCATCCTTTAGGGTCATAGGTGCTCTCTAATAAAGGTTTTCGAAAAATTCGTAATTTGTTGGTGGGTTTGGGGGGATCAAAGTTATTAAATCACGATTTCTTCAAAACTACCAAACGGATCGGAATGAAATTTGGTATGTAGCTTCCTCTAGGGCCATAGGTGTTCACTAAAAAGGGATTTAAAATATTGGAAATTTTAGGGGGGTTTGGGGGGTAAATATTACGAAATCACGATTTCTCCAAAACTACAGAACAGATTAGAATGAAATTTGGTATGTAGCTTCCTATAGGGCCAAAGTGTTCACTAAAAAAGGGTTTTAAAAAATTGGAAATTTTAGGGGGTTTGGGGGATCAAAGTTATTAAATCACGATTTCTTCAAAACTACAGAACGGATTGGAATGAAATTTGGTATGTAGCTTCCTCTAGGGCCATAAGTGGTCACTAAGAAAGGGTATCAAAAATTTTGAAATTTTAGGAGGGGTTTGGGGGGATCAAAGTTACTAAAATCATAATTTCAGATCTTTTATTATTATGACAATAGCGCTTTTATTATTTAAGATCTATATATATATAAAAGCCAAATACCACTCACTGACTGAACACTTAAAAAGAATACAATTACGTTAAAAAGACTGAAAATACCAACCACCACGGGCAACGCCGTACGGGTCAGCTAGTATGTATATATATATATATGTGTTCGCACTCTAGCGGCCGCATTTTAAGTCCAATTTGGTCCAAATTTGGTACACACGTTGGTCGTCTACGTCGCTCGGGCGAGTCGTTAGCCAAAAAAAATCCTATTTTTTTGTTATAGGTTACAACCCTATTGATACCTTTCTCTGGAGATTCTTTTTGCCCTAGGACATTTTCACTAATTTATCTAAAACAGCCTACCTCAGGAGGCCTTTTACCTACTAAATGATGATGCAACAATATACAAAATAAGATTACCAGTACTCGCAAACAGTCGGGAAAAGTCGGTTATTTACGTCATCTGCTCAGTTTAAAATATTGTTTACCATTTTATATATACACCAGGAAAACCAGCTGCGTGCTCCGCACGCCAACCCCGTTGGAACCTTCTATAGACATAATCATGTTGTGTTTGTTTTCTTTATAAAAACGGTGTGGGATTAATAATAACCCCAAAGCCAAGATGATAAATAATGTTAAATGTTGAAATCAAATTTGTTCGTACATTTTATAACATCAGTTATAATAAAGGTTACAAGTACCAGCAAGGTTCAGGCCCACACTTAAATAAAAACCTAACCTAAAAGTTAGAAATACAAATAATTGCTTCAAAGTTTGAAATCAGCTTGTTATTTATTAATGGAAATATCAGAGCAAAACGGCTGTTTTATCTGTTATTCTATTCAATTGGTTGCTACAGTAATGAATGTAAATAGTGTACATGTGTTAGTTCATCAGTCTAGGTCTAACCTCAGATTTTTCCAACTAAATATTGAAATAAAAAATGTTTTTATCCAAATGAATTATAACCTATGTTACTCTGGGATAGTGGAGCTTTTTATTAGTAAAACTATTTTTTCAATCGGTTCAGTAGTTCCAGAGATTACCCCTTACATACAAACACACAAATTTTACCTTTTTAGCGAATTTCCATAGGAAAAATGAGCTATTGCAGTGGCCCTTATGGTAAGACCCAAGGTCGGGAGTAGCAAATGAGCACCGATCATGGTACCCAGAACGCGTTTTGGGGTGTCATTAAAAATCAAATATATTTATAGATGTATATATGTGTTCGCACTCTAGCGGCCGCATTTTTATGCCGATTTGGATCAAATTTGGTACACATGTTGGTTGTCTACGTGGCTCGGACGATTTCGTTAGCCAAAAAAATTCAACAATCGGAAGCACGTTTTTTGACCGGAAGTAAGTATTTTTGAGATTTTTCCTATGAGAATGAATTATTTTGGAGTGTTTTCTACAAATATAAATGTAGGATGTTATTCTGCACATTTATTTTTCTACGCGACCTTATAGCTCGATCTAAACAAATCGATCTCATCCACAAATCGATCTAAACTTAAAACACCATAAAAGTACCTGGATCAAAGCCATGTGGCGGATTTCATCGTGGGGTTGGCGTGCGAAGCACGCAATGCACTGTGTATTGAAGATACTCCCAATACGGGGGTTGGCGTGCGAAGCACGCAACGCTTTGTTTATTGATAATACTCCCAATATGCGGAATGGCGTGCGAACCATTTTGCAGCTATTCAGCACCGTCGTGAATAAACCTATTTACCAAATTGTTGGTTGAAACCCTAAAACAAAGGCCTATAAACTTAATTTTGGAAATTTGCTCATCTCACGTAAGCGGTTCAGCTGCGTGGTAGAATTATTATAATATTAGTATGGATAACAAAATGTAAAACTCACTCTTTGGAGACACCGTTCGGACTATTTTTTAGCAGATAATTATAGCCTATTTCAATTATAAAAATACACTAAGATTCCCACCAGAGACAGATTCTTCCTGGCATAACTCCCAACTATAATACCTCTGCTACATGTTGCCAAGATCCCGGCTTAGAGTGTATATAGTGTACCAACAACTCGTCTACGTTTAATTCGTTTAGCAAAACATCGGGTCAAAGCTTTGCGCTAAAGCAAATCGAGTTTAACCGACCACCGACGAGCTTTTTACTTTGGCTTGTACGGCGAGTTTGGATCTAGCGAGGAAAGTTATAAACTCGTTATAACTAGAAGTAAACTGATAGTGCAAGCCGGGAAAAAGTACGCTGTAAGCGTTATATTATGCAAATTTGTGTTTAATTTCTTTTGCCACGTGAATTATTCCTTTGTCTTATTAGTTTAGTAGATGGCTTCGCTTCGCTCACCAACCCTCGCGGCGAAGCAAATGCAAACAGATTATTGCATACTATCATATTATAAAAATAAATTTGAATTCTTATACAGAAGAAAGGCTATTTTCAAGTAATAAAATATGAACAAAATAAGTTACGATAAAACAGTATTTAAAACTGATCAAATTGGCCTAGTAAAGAGTAAAGTTGGCATAATTTTAATAATGATGGGTGTTTGAATTATGATATATAGTAATCCTGTTTTGTTTTTGTGTTTGCTACTAACTAACCTACAAAAACTGTTGGTTGTGAAGAATAATTACCTGATCCTAAATTTGTCAATTTGGTTGCTATGGTAATATAGGCCTACCTGTCTCAGGCATTTTTAAAAAAACATTTTGAACATTTGATTCGTTGAATTTTGAGTAAATATGTCACAGCTTGAATGCTATGATGTATTTATTTTTATTGAATAAAGCCAAAAAAATCAGATTTTAATTTATTTCTAGCTAACTATAACGGATGGAAAAAAATATTAAGTACAAAATTTGATCATTTTAAACATACCTTTAAACAAAATGCCACATGACCTACCTGCCATTTAAAAAAAAAATGTATTACAGCCATTTTGATTTTTTCAAAATTGATTTCGAGTGGTTCAACCAAATATGGTTGTGTATCATATCGTATGAAGCTTATTTAATTCTGAATCCAAAAAGATTAATAATTAATACCATATTTAAAAAAAAAAATTGTACAGCAAAATGGGGCAAAATCGGAAAACAGGATTTCGTTGGTTTTTTGGCAATTTTTTATCGGTTAAATGTATGTTCACAGTTGGTTTTCTCTTGAAATTCTACATCGAAATAATGTGTCACATGATCACATTCCTATTAAAAAAAAAAAGGAAGTTACAGTCAAGGTGGCGGATCCAAGATGGCGCATCATTTTTTCTAAATCATAATGCAATAGTTTAAAAAAAATTGAATATGTTCCTGAAAGTAGGGAGTTGATACGTGCAAAAATTTTTAAATTATTAATGGGTGGCCGGACCTTTGTATCATAGGTATTTAGTGATAACCCTAGAATTCGTTTAGTGAAAAAAACGTAGCCTAACCGTTCGACTGTATGTTATTGTTTAAGATATCCCCCTGTCCATAGAAGCAGCTCTGAAGTATTGAAATTTGAAGTTAACAGCACGCGTATATTCCCCATTATATTTAACCATGCTCTCCAAGTGGTAGAGCTGTACCACCGGTAGGATTATTTTTGTGCGCGTTTCATTCTTCCGCTAGGAAATATAGGGCAGCCTTTTAAAGATGGAAATTAGAGCGTTACATACACAAGGCCTGGTGCACATGAACAATTAGGGCCTCTTGGACCCTTTAATAACGATACTGTGGATTTACAGAGAAACAATACTTAAAATTATTGGCACAGAGGGCTGGAAACTGGAATACCCCCCTTACCCTTTATCTAATACCCTTTATCCTTACAGAGTTTTTCAATATATTCCTTAAGGCTCGGAAGAAGTGAAAATATATTTCTGAGTTGACCGCAGCTCTCCAAGTGGTAGAGCTGTACACTAGTAGGATTATTTTTGTGTGCGTTTCATTCTTCCGCTAGCAAATATAGGGCAGCTTTTTAAAGATTTAAACTAGAGCGTTACATACACGAGGCCCGGTGCTCATGAAAAGTTCGGGCCTCTTGGACCCTTTAATAACGATACTGTGAATTTACAGAGAAGCAATACCTAAAATTATTGGCACAGAGGGCTGGAAACTGGAATACCCCCTTACCCTTTATCTAAAGGGAAAAGTTGGTCAATATATTCCTTAGGGCTCGGCAGGAGTGAAAATATATTTCTGAGTTGACCGCAGCTCTCCAAGTCAATTAAGGGACTCCAACTACAAATAAGGGAGACAAATTTTTCAAATAGTTGAAACAATAAAACGTATAAACTTAATTTTGGAAATGCGCTCAACTCGCGTCACCGTTTCAGCTGCGAGATCGAGTTATTTTCAATTGTCTAAACTGATTCGCCCTCTCGCTATACGTACTGCACGGGCGGTCTGACACACCCCTCGCACAATTAATGCGGAAACACGAGACCGTCTGAACCTAAATCCTTACAAATATTTATACATTACGCTCATCCCGCGACGGCATCATGCAAATCCTCGCTGCAGAAGTAAATCCTAGGATTTAAGACTCCGCGATTCCCCAGCGACATCTTTATACACCCGAGGGTCGCTCTGCGACGGGCTTACCGACATAATTTTAAACTGTTCCCACCTCGGCTACCGCATATTTCATTCTTATTTCCAGACAGTGTTGCAAAAACTTAATTTGCAATGTTGCCGATGTCGACGTCGCTACTACTTTCACTTTATTACAACAGGAAGCGCGGTAGGGTGTATCCGGTTGGAACGCGCGCCAGTAAGTTTTGCTTAGCGAATCTTTACGAGTTACTGAACTACTGATTCTGTAATAATGTTTGCAATATTAATATTAAACTAGGGGACCCCTGCGTGCTCGGCACGCCAACCCCCGATGGAACCTTCTAAAAAGATATGTTATGTTTTATTTATAATAATGGTGTAGGATTAATAATAACCTCAAAAACTAAGATGATAAATAATGTTAAATGTTCAAATCAATTTATTTCGTATATTTTATAACAACAGTTGTAATAAAAGTTAAAAGAACCAGTAAGGCTCAGGCCTACACTTAATCAAAAACCTTACCAAAAAGTAACTCACTATCAATTACCGTAAATTATCAATAAATAGGCCTACTATAATATGTCTTATTTATTTTTAATTAGGATGTAACATTGTTTAGTCTTATTTTTAAATTCCTTAACGCAAGTTTTTATTGGTTTGTGTGTGTTGAAACATGTGTTGGTTGAGCCTAGGCCTAACTTAAAATATTATTTTGTACCGTACTAAAAGCTGGACATCCAAATCAACTGTTTTATCTGTTATTTTAATCAATTGGTTGCTATGGCAATGAATGTAAAAACATTCAAGAAGTTGTTCCTTCAGTCTAGGCCTAACCTAAAATTATGTTTAATTTATTTATTTAACGGCAACATACACACTGATTTATGTTTTTGTGCACATCTTTGAATGATATAAGTTTCATCTTTCAATTGTTGTTTTTTAGTTTTTCAAATTCTAATGTTGCTTATTTATTGGTATTACAGCTGTTAGGCACTATGTGTTTAACGTTCAACTTGATCCTGTGAATTTTTTCCTTGAAAAATACTGGCCACTAATGATTTTCTCTAAGCCAGCTGATTCCTTTTGCTGCAATTGTTTGTTCTTAGATGCACAATCACGTGTTTTAATAATCAGCTTGATAGGGAAACTTAAATTGATGATTAAATCCGTTTTAAAAAGTTCTTTTATTACATTCTAAATGAAATTATTTCAAAAATGTAAGTAAATTGTGCAAACATAGAATGATTGATCTTTCATTTAAAACAAACAGCGTGTAAAACGGTTCAGTGGAAAAATTCAGTGAACTCTTCAAAGAAGTGCAAAGTTGAAATTTTACCCCATATTAAATCTCCATAAGAAAAGTTTATTTTCCATGTTTGATCCAATTAACATAAATATTTTCAAAATACAAATAAAACCTGCACATATAGGACCGCTAACCTTTGTTTTGGTACAACCTGCATGTAAATCGGTCCAGTAGAACGGTCAGGCTCGCTGTCATTAGTTTTGAAAAAGTTTTTTAGAATATAAGAAGATATGAAATTATGGTATATTGTTGACAACTTCATTGTGAATTCAAATTTGTTTTACTTTTAAAAATCCGTCAAACAGTTCGTAAAATATAAACGATCTGCCGGAACCTTGTACTTTTTTTGAAGCAAATTCAGCATTATCGTCAAAAATGGCCTAATTTTTTAGTCGTTTTTTAAATTTTCAATCGTGGATATCTCAAAAATGGTTTGAGACCACGTTTGTGTTCCATACGTCACACAAGGAATTTTAAATGTATTAAATGCTAGACTGCTAGAGTCTAAGGCCTTGCCCCGTGTTGCTTTTAAAAATGAATTTCATAGACCAGTACTTCTTCCAAGCCAAAGTAATGTTTCTATTAATTTCCTTACTGCAACCATTATGAAAAGAAATTATTGGTTTCAGATTTGTTGCTTCTGCTACCCACATTAACTTTATTTTATTAGGAATAGATCTTCTTGTTTTCCGTTGCTTTGGAGTACAGTTTTTCCTTTATTTATCACTAGTCCAGCTCGGCTACCCTCTCGGTTCAAGTCCTCTAACATATTATCCAGTTATGTGGGTAATTTTGCAAAAAGAACGATTTCACGTGCAAATCTTATATTAGATAGTGTCTATTCATTTTAATTCCTAAATTATGCTAGTCTATTTTACTGAAATATTTTTCTAGTATCGCATTAAAATGATCAGGTGAGAGTGGATCACCCCGCTTAACGTCTTTCGTCACAAGGAAATATTTTCCTGGCTTCTCCAAGAAAACAAGAGCTATTCTATTGGTGTACCCAATGCTTTAATACTTGAATTTTGTTTTTACTTACACCATGTTCATCTAAGATTTCAAAAAAATTCTTCTGCCGGACTGAGTCAAACGTTTTAGCAAATATTCTTCGGCTAATGTTTTTAATAAAACTTATAATAATACTTTCTAATTATACTTCGGCCAACTTATTGTTTTCGAATGGAAACTCCTATTTTGGAATGCCAATGGTGGCCCACTTAAAAAAATCATATTAAATAAAAAATCTTTGAGAGGCTGCATCTCATAAACGGTTGGGTTTACGAAAAAATACAAAAGAATACAAATGTAGCTTATACAAATAATAAAAAATCTTGTAAACTATAAATTTGACAGCTAACTTTAAATAGGAAACCTTTCCTAGTTTTTTGAGAAATAAAAAAATATTAGTTCAAATATTTGTATAAATGACCGCCATTTTCCAATATGGCGGTAAACTTTCTAATTTCTTATCGAACACCTGATATTTTATGATGATTTTAGATTCTACATGTTATTTTAAGACTTTTTTGTTCCTTCGGTTACGTGTGGTGTCGGTTAAATACATTATTCTTGTAATTTAATCAACGATTATTATTTGAAATTAAAACACACGTATAAATTACATATATACAGGGTGATCAACTAAAGGAGGCTACCATTGAGATATCAGAAAGTATTAATTTTACAGCAAACTTTAAATAGGTAATATTTCCTTGTTTTTTGAGAAATTACAAAATTCGTAGTTAAAATATTTGTAAAAGTCTGCCATTTTCCAATATGTGTGTTAAAACATGTGTTGGTTGAGAGTAGGAATAACTTGAAATATTATTTTGTACTAAAAGCTGGACATCAGAATCAACTGTTTTATTTGCTATTTTAATAAATTGGTTGCTATGGTAATGAATGTAAATACATTCGAGAAGTTGTTTTATCAGTCCAGGCCTAACCTAAAATTATATTTAATTTATTTTGTCTGTTTGTCTGCGTTAACGGCAACATACACACATGATTTATGTTTTTTTTTTGCACATCTTTGAATGATATAAGTTTCATCTTTCAATTGTTGTTTTTTTTAGTTTTTCATAATGTTGTTTATTTATTGGTATTACAGCTGTTAGACGCTATGTGTTTAACGTCCAACTTGATCTGTGAATTTGTTCGTTGAAAGATACGGGCCACTAATTATTTTTTCTAAGCCAGCTGATTCCTTTTGCTACAATTGTCTGTTCTTAGATGCACAATCACGTGTTTTAATAATCAGCTGGATAGGGAAACTTAAAGTGATGATAAAATACGTTTTAAAAAGTTCTTTTATTACATCCTAAATGAAATTATTTCAAAATAAACGGTACCAGGAACTGGCACATACTTTCTCACAAACAAGTTTAAATTATTAAACAGATTCACTGTGACTTCATAATTGTAGGTGGGGTAGGAGAGGTGATTTATTATAGTAGGAGATTAACTAATAAATATAATTATTATTATCTAGAGAGAAAACTATTCGATCGATTTCGAACAAATTTGCACCAAACACGTCAATTAGGCCTGTATAGATGCACGAAAAAATGTGTTGAAACATTTTGAAAAACAACCCCCTTTATGGCCAAAAAACCCCCAAAAATCAATTATTATTATTATTATTATTAGCTAAACGAGAATTTTTAGAAAGACGCGGTTTTTTGCATATGGTAGGGTATATTAAAGGCTACAAATAAGCCAAATGTTATCAAAATCGTTAGAGTAGTTTTTTTTACAAAAAAATAATTACAGATTTTTTGGGGGGTTTTTTGCCAAAAAGGGGGTTGTTTTCCTAAATTTTTCAAAACCGTTTTTCGTGCATCTGTACAGACCTACTTGACATGTCTGGTGCAAATTTGTTTGAAATCAATTGAACAGTTTTCGCTCTAGCTTTGTATACATACAGACATACAGAATTCATACAGACATACATACATACAGACATACAGACAGACATTTTGTACAAACCACTTTTTTGGACTCAGGGGATCCCAAAACGGATTTTTCCACAAAAACCTCAACATCGATTTTGTTTGCGATCACTATACTTTCTCTATAACATAGTATAGTGAGAAAGTAAATAAACGGTACCAGGAACTGGCACATACTTTCTCACAAACATATTTAAATTATTAAACAGATTCAATGTGGCTTCATAATTGTAGGAGATGTGATTTATTAAAGTAGAAGATTAACTATTAATAAGTATTATTATTATTATCTAGAGAGAAAACTATTCGATCGATTTCGAACAAATTTGCACCAAACACGTCAATTAGGCCTGTATAGATGCACGAAAAACGGTTATGAAACATTTTGAAAACAGCCCCCTTTTTGGCCAAACAACTCCCAAAAATCAGTTATTATTATTATTATTAGCTAAACGAGAATTTTTTGAAAGACGAGGTTTTTTTGCATATGGTAGGGTACCATTAAAGGCTACAAATAAACCAAATGTCATCAAAATCGTTAAAGCCGTTTTTTTTTTTATAAAAAAATAATAACTGATTTTTTAGGGTTTTATTTGCCAAAAAGGGGGTTGTTTTTCACAAATTTTCAAAACCGTTTGTTTGAAATCGATGGAATAGTTTTCGCTCTAGCTTTGTATGAATACAGACATTTTGTAAAACCACTTTTTTGGACTCAGGGGGTCCCAAAACGGATATTTCCACAAAAATCTCAACGTCGATTTTTTTGCGATCACTATACTTTCTCTATGGTATAGTGAGAAAGTAAAAATTGGATTTGGCACAAGTAACTCCACGAACACCACTTGCAGTTGGAGTATTGCCTTATTTTGTTTATTAATGTTTGCTACTTGTGCATCGTCGTGATACAATTTGTGAAACTAATAATCATACTTTAGTAGGCTATGTAAATAAAATGGTTTTGATTCGTCACTCGTAAGGCGATCGTATAGGGTAAACCGCTATGCTGGAGGCGATAGTAGAATATAACAGAACAAAAACAATTCGACCACGCAGCTGAACCGCTAACGTTATTTGAGCGAATTTAGGCCTACGAAATTACGTTTATATGTTTAAGAGTTTCAAACAACTCTTTGGGAAATTGTTCTACTCATGAAGGCGCTGAATAGCTGCCCGTGTATACGAAATATATTTGTAGAATTTATATTTAACTCAGCTTCCAGCCCCGGCTCACATGCTGCTCACATTCCACTCGCAACGGAAAAACGCGGCTTGTGAGTTTGCACCTTGTCAATGAGGCCTCGGCTTATGGATTACTTGGCTTCGCTCGCAGCGTACGTACTTGACAGTTGGGCCTCGGATCGGAAGATGCCCCACGGTAAAACAACCACGCGAATTTGAACCGGGAACATTTTTATGGTATTTTACGTTTGATCGATTTTTTGAAATCTATATATATATAAAAGCGAAATTCCACTGACTCACTCATCACGATTTGTCAAAAACTACAAAACGGATTGAAATGAAATTTGGTATGTAACTTCTTCTAGGGCCATAGGTGCTCACTAAGAAAGGGTTTGAAAAAATTCGAAATTTTAGGGGGGTTTGGAAGGATCAAAGTTGTCAAAAAAGGATTTTTTCAAAACTTCCAAACGGATTGGAATGAAATTTGGTATGTAGATTCTTCTAGGGCCATAAGTGTTCCCTAAAACAGGATTTTTAAAAATTTGAAATTTTAGGGGGGTTTGGGGAGGGTAAAAATTACTAAATCACGATTTCTCCAAAATTACCGAACAGATAGGAATGAAATTTGGTATGAAGCTTCCTCTAGGGCCATAGGCGCTCTCTAAGAAAGGGTTTAAAAAAAAACGAAATTTTAGGGGGGTTTGGGGGATCAAAGTTATTAAATCACGATTTCTTCAAAACTACCGAACGGATTGGAATGAAATTTTGTATGTAGCTTCCTCTAGGGCAATAAGTGTTCACTACAAAAGGGTTTTAAAAAATTAGAAATTTTAGGGAGATTTGGGGAGTAAAAATTACTAAATCACGATTTCTCCAAAATTACCGAACAGATAGGAATGAAATTTGGTATGTAGCTTCCTCTAGGGCCATAAGTGTTCACTAAAAAAGGATTTTAAAAATTTTTAAATTTTAGGGGGGTTTGGGGGATAAAAATGACTAAATTACGATTTCTTCAAAATTACCGAACAGATTGGAATGAAATTTGGTATGTAGCTTACTCTAGTGTCATAGGTGCTTAATAAGAAAGGGTTTGAAAAAATGCGAAATTTTATGGGGGATTTGGGGGATCAAAGTTATTAAATCACGATTTCGACAAAACTACCGAACGGATTGGAATGAAATTTTGTATGTAGCTTCCTCTAGGGCCGTAAGTGTTCACTACAAAAGGGTTTTAAAAAATTGGAAATTTTAGAGGGGTTTGGGGAGGGTAAAAATTACTAAATCACGATTTCTCCAAAATTACCGAACAGATAGGAATGAAATTTGGTATGTAGCTTCCTCTAGGGCCATAGGTGCTCGCTAAGAAAGGATTTCAAAAAATTCTAAATTTTTAGGGGGGTTTAGGGGGATCAAAGTTATTAAATTACGATTTCTTCAAAACTACCGAACGGATTGGAATGAAATTTGGTGTGTAGCTTCTTCTATGGCCACAAGCGCTCACTACGAAAGGATTTCAAAAAATTCGAAATTTTAGGAAGAGTTTGGGGGGATCAAAGTTACTGAAATCATAATTTCAGATCTTTTTATATTATGACAATAGTGCTTTTATTATTTGTGATCTATATATATATAAGCCAAATACCACTCACTGACTGAACACTTAAAAGAATACAATTACGTCAAAAAGACTGAAAATACCAACCACCACGGGCAACGCCGTACGGGTCAGCTAGTTTAAATTAGAAATAAGCTACACTTGTCATTTGTAAAAACCAAAAATAAAGTACCGTTATCCGTTGAGAGAAAACATCAACAAATTATAATAGAAAATAAAACATAAATCTAAAATCTCACCTTTTCATTGACTGCCTTCCAAACAACCACAGTTAATTATTAGGCCTAGTGTGCAACAATCGGCGTACCGGTAAGTTTACTATTCGACCCTAGCCTAATATTTTTGCAGACAACGACGTTGTTTTACATTATACTGTTAAATGTTGAATACAGGGTAAACATACTGTGACTAAATACTATAGGGTAGAACGTTTTAGGTTTTTTTTATTATTATTCTTGCATTTCTGTTGCCATAGGTTAGCTTAGAGTCGGATAGTAAACTTGCACCGTGCAATTTAACAGGCCGACTGTACGAAAACTTCTTTTTACTTAGCAAATAACGCACTTACACTGTTAACACAAACACAAACACTATTTCACAACACAAAGGAACAAACGGAATACACCGTTAACACACACCGAACCCATAAACGGAACAAAACAAAACACTAATTTTATAAATTTGCTACAATAAACGGATGCTACTGTTGCCGGTGATTAATGGCGACTTGGCGGTTTGTTTATTCGACCAATCAAATTGGGACGTCAATCGTGTTTAAAGACGACATCGACACCCCCTACTGGACAGTGAGGAAATTAATGTCTTCAACATAAACTGCAGATTAGTAATGCCACCGCGTCACCAACAGGTGGCGTGGATGTTACATTATAATAGATTATTTCAAAATGTTTAACAATTCCTTTATTTATATTTTTATGCAGTACTATTTTCAGCATTCAATTATTAAGGGTCGGCTCTAGTAAAACAGAAAGCAACCTGCGACTCCCTATAGCGGCGGTAGGTTACGCGGACCATGCTCATCCTAAATCCATTTAAAACCCGCAATTATTCAAATAGCGTTTTTAAAAAAATACCAAACTCTGCTGAACAAAATTCTTCATCCGAATGGCTTGGTAATTTTTCGCTATAATTAATATTTACAACGTAAAAAATATTTAAAATCACCCTATAGCTGCGGTAGGTTACACGGACATTGCTCAGCCTAAATCCATTTAAAACCCGCAATTGTTCAAATAGCGTTTTAAAAAAATACCAAAATCTTGGGGACGAAATTCTTCAGGCGAATGGCTTGGTAGTTTTTCGCTATAATTAATAGTGACAACATACAAAAATATTAAAAATCAACGTTTAAAATTGTTAATAAATATTAAACAAAATATTTTTCTTAATTTTTAAAAAGCCATTTGCATGCATATTGACCATAGCTTTAAAATGATATATCGTTTATAATTTTCCGATCAAAAATAAATTAAAAATTTTGATTTTAATTTAACATTGGTCTTATGGAGTGTCAGCCAACATGGCCGACAGCTAGAGCCGACCCTTAAGATAATTATTAATGTGTTTCTTATTTGCAGGTTCAGTTTAGAAAATTCCTGTTGATACAAAATATAATTACATTTTTGACACTGACCGTATTGGTATGGTATTATTGTTTGGTAAAACCTTATACTACAAGAAATAAATTTTACTTTTGAGGTTATTTCACACAGAGTCTGCATCTTTGTTAGAAACGATAGCCGACTGCTTAGTATCTCTATGACTAGCTTTCCCGACCCGGCTTTGCACGGATAGACAAATCAAAGTTAAATGTATATTAACAAAAAATATATTATATCAATAAATATATTACCTATGTATTTCTTATGGGGATTTTTAGTAACTTTGAACCCCCCCCCCCCAAACCTCCCCTAAAATTTCGATTTTTTTTTTAACCCTTTCTTAGCGAGCACCTAGGGCCCTAGAGGAAGCTACATAATAAATTTAATTCCAATCCGTTCGGTGTTTCTTTTTAGTAGCTTTGACCCCCCCAAACCCCTCTAAAATTTCGAATTTTTTAAAACCCTTTCTTAGCGAGTACCTAGGGCCCTAGAGGAAGCTACATACCAAATTTCATTCCAATCCGTTCGATGGATTTTGTAGTAACTTCGACCCCCCAAACCCCCCTAAAATTTCGAATCTTTTAAAACCCTTTCTTAGCGAGCACCTATGGCCCTAGGGGAAGCTACATACCAAATTTCATTCCAATCCGTTCGATGGTTTTAGAAAAATCGTGTTTTTGTAACTTTGACCACACCAAACATCCCTAAAATTTTGAAATTTTTGAAACCCTTTCTTACCGAGCATCTATGGAACTAGAAGAAGCTACATACCAAATTTCATTCCAATCCGTTCGGTAGGTTTTGAGAAATCGTGATTTAGTAACTTTGACCCTCCAAAACCCCCCCCCTAAATTTTCGAATTTTTGGAAACCCTTTCTTAGTGAGCGTCTAGAGCCTATAAAGAGTATTAGTTCCAAATTTCATGTTTGAAGGCCTTGTGGTTTTGGAGAAACTGTGATGAGTCAATGAGTCAATGGTATTTGGCTTTTATAAGTATAGATAATTAAACAATGACAATTTAACGCGACAAGGCTATTTTACGTTTTTCAATTGTATTAATACCATTCCATATAAATCCTATAATACTTGAAAAAAATTGTAGGCCTACCGTTTGACGTTGTCTAACAAAATGGGTTATTTTAATAATTTCAAATAGGCCTACAGTGAATTATAGTTCTTATAAAATCAAAAGTAACCAGAATAAAGG
Source organism: Philaenus spumarius (assembly GCA_018207615.1). NCBI lineage: Eukaryota > Metazoa > Arthropoda > Insecta > Hemiptera > Aphrophoridae > Philaenus > Philaenus spumarius. The sequence goes on along the minus strand of JAGFPH010009785.1, from coordinate 8,373 downwards.
GAGAAAATAAATCACATTTACGACGGTCAAAAATGTTTTGGCTTGTAATTCGTTACAAAATACACCACAAATTATGAAATTTTGGATTTTCAGCTGCTGGAAATACATTTCCAATAATAGGCTAATCTAGGTAAGGTATAACAAAATAATTGGTTGCAGAAATTTGATTTTGAACTTAAAAATGTATTTCCAATAATGCATTTAAAGAGGATTGGAAAATCCCACATTATTTATTGATTCAGCTGTTTGAACTTAAACTAAAACTTTAATGTATTTCGATCACCGCCAACGAAGTTATTCGAAAATGTTTCCAGAGAACATCTTCAACATTACCATTCCATTCCAGGGAGGGGGTGCAACAACAATTATTAAGGAGGGGGTGCAAAATATAAAATGCCCTAACAATTTTGACCGGATTTCCCAACTTTCCGGGTTGGCTGAGTTGTTATTGTTCTGTGCTTCCTGTGTATGCTATTTTGCTGCATTTGTACAATTTTCATTAATTTTGTTTTTAAGTGTAGCTAATTGTGTTTTGTTATTAGCGAACTTCCATTGGAAAGATGAGCTATTGCAGTGTCCCTTAAGGACACTCCAAATAAAAAAGATTTCGATCGATTTTTAGTTTTTTATGATTTTGTATTCTCCTGTTCTTCCTCTTTCCAAAAATGTACAACTTGATATGGTTATAATTATCTTTATGTCCGGAAAAAATAAATAATGTAAGCGTTAACATGGAAATAAATGGCTTTAGAGGCCACATGAATTCGCTGTACTACAAACACTTTTATAGTGCTCATTATTGTACAGGGAGTTATTTTAAAGAACTTTGGCGAAGAGGAAGCTGGAAGACATATATGCTGCTGAAGAAGACCCAGACAACCCCATATACTGCCCAGGAGGCCATTAGCAAAAGATAGGCTACTTATTAACTTTGAAATTTTGACTTTTATGGTTTTGCTCGTTTCCCGAAAATCACGTTTTTGTTATTTATAATACACATTTCTGGAAAACTATCTAAGATATCTTTCCCAAATTTTTACCACATGTCTATAACACAATTATCTAGTTCCTAACACGGTATTTTTTATTTGTTGAAATATTTTTTTTTTAATATTTCAAAAAATAATAAAGTTATATAAAAATAATAACAATAAAAACATTTGTTTAAGTGTTTTAAAAAAAATCATAACTTTTAGGTTTATAATGTTTTTTTTTTTCTTGTGTACGGAACTAGAAAAAAGTACAATTTAGAAAAAGAAAAAAAATGATGAGCCTATCTTAATTACAACTTAAGTTATGTGTATTATAGCTAACATTGTCGAAGATAGGCATTCGGAGTGCCCTTAAGGTCGGGAGTAGTAAATGAGCACCGATAAAGGTAAACAGAACACGTTTTGGAATGCTTTTAAAAATGTTATATAATGTATGTAATATAAGTGTTGCCACTCTGGCCGCATTTTAAGTCCGATTTGGTACGCACTTTCGTTGTGTTATGTCGCTCGGACGAGTTGGTCAGCCAAAAAAACCCACCAACCCGGAGCACGTTTTTTGACGTACCTATTTTTCAAAAAAACTTTTCGTACCAGAATGAAACATTTTTGGAGTTTGACCAAAAACAATAAATGTAGGGTTTTATTCTGCACATTTTGTTTTTTACATGACCTTGTAGCTCACTTGGTTCAGTCAAAATCGATCAAAACGTAAAATACAATAAAAGTACCCGCTTCAAAACCACGTGGGGGATTTTTCAGATCTGAGGCCTACCGAGTGAAACGAAGGAGCGCGTCAATCGAAGATGGAGGCTGAGGGGCAAACAAATTCTACTAATATATTTCGTACACAAAGGCAGCCATTCAGCGCCTTCGTGAATAGATTAATTTCCCAAATAGTTGGTTGAAACTTTAAAACATATAGACCTAAACTTAATTTTGGTAATTCGCTTAACTCACGTCAGCGGTTCGATCACGCTGCTAATGGTCTACTCAGGAAGGCGCTGTATGTAACATATATATATACGTAAAATAATTTGTTTGCACCTCAGCCTCCAGCCCCTCGATTTCTGAGTTTGCACCTATGGCCCATGCGGCCTCCGATTTGACTGCTTCGCTTCGCTCTCAGCGGAGAAACTCGCTTTTTACGGTATTTTACGTTTTGACCGATTTCGAGAGAACCTGACTGCCTATAAGGCCGTGTAAAAAAACAAAATGTGCAAAACAATTGCCTATACTTATATTTGTAGTTAAACCACAAAATAATTTTCATTCTACACTCGATTCCACGTTCACCGTGCAGTACAGAGCGCCCGTAAGCAATGTTATCCATACGGCAGTCTCAGCGATAGAAGCCAACTAAAAAACATCAACTCCCATGCAACGCTCGGTCAGTTGACGCAACCCGCATGACAATAAACGTGATGTTCCCTGTAATGGTAGTAGCATGTCTATTCTCCCGTAAGACCTGTGCTGCACGGTGAACCCGTGGAATCGAGTGTAGTATGAACAATCTGAATAAATTGCTTCCAGCCAGAAAACGTAGGCTACCGGAATATTTGGAAAACGAACTCGTCCAAACGACTTGGAAATCCAAAGTGTGTACCAAACACATATAGGCCTATACAATAGAGTCCCGCTATTTCGAACAAAATTCGGACCGATCATTGTTCGGTTTAGCGGGAATTCGGATTAGGCGGATTTCATGAATGTCATCGTATTGACTTGTTAAGGCAAACGCTCTTGACCTTGGAATACGCTACGTAGAACAACGCTCTTCATCAGGTCCCAAAACGGATATTTCCACAAAAATCTCAACATTGATTTTTTTTGCGATCACTATATTTTCTCTATAACATAGTATAGTGAGAAAGTAAATAAACGATACCAGGAACTGGCACATGCTTTCTCACAAACATATTTAAATTATTAAACAGATTCATAATTGTAGGTGGGGTAGGAGAGGTGATTTAAAGTAGGATATTAACTAATAAATATTATTATTATTATCTAGAGAGAAAACTATTCGATCGATTTCGAACAAATTTGCACCAAACACGTAAATCAGGGCTGTATAGATGCACGAAAAAAGGTTTTGAAAAATTTTGAAAAACAACCCCCTTTATGGTTAAAAAACCCTCCAAAATCAGTTATTATTATTATTATTATTAGCAAAACGAGAATTTTTAGAAAGATGCGGTTTTTTGCATATGGTAGGGTACATTAAGGGCTACAAATAAGAAAATTTTTATCAAAATCGTTAGAGCCGTTTTTTTATAAAAAAATAACAACTGATTTTTTGGGGTTTTTTTTCCAAAAAGGGGGTTGTTTTTCAAAATTTTTCAAAACCGTTTTTCGTGCATCTATACAGGCCTACTTGACATTTCTGGTGCAAATTTGTTTGAAATCGATCGAATAATTTTTGCTCTAGCTGTGTATACATACAGGCATACATACATACAGACATACAGACAGACATTTTGTAAAAACCACTTTTTTGGTCCCAAAACGGATATTCCCACAAAAATCTCAACATAGATTTTTTTTCGATCACTATACTTTCTCTACTATAGTATAGTGAGAAATTAAAAATGATATTTTTTGTATTAAGCTGTTAAATTACATATTTTTTTAATGTGCTCCTCCATGGTATATTTTTATTCAATCTTTACATAATAATATTTTAATGGGCCTCTAATGATATTTTCAATGAGCCGCTAGAGACATATTTGTTTAACGAAACGTCGCATGATATATTTTTAATAAGCCACTATACAAAATTTTTAATGACCCGCTTATGTAATTTTTAATGAGTCGCTAAGTGACATATTTGTTGAATTGCAGCATTATGCTCGTACATTTTTAATAAGCCACTGATTGATATTTTTAATGAAATGGTATTTTGTATCAGCGTTCTAAATAACATATTATTTGATAAATAAGCCACTTCATGATGTATCTACAGGGTATTATAAAGTCACTTCCCCTTCTTTAACTTTTGTGTTTGTTAAAACAAACAAATATCCTTTGGGGTACGATACTAAATTAACCCAAAGTATCTTTTGAAGCAATCGGAAATTTTGAGTGACCCCTAAAAATTGGGGATTTTGGGGGCAACTCAAAATTTTAAAATAAGAAGTATGGTCATGTGATACCTCGTTTTAAAGGTATATTTAAGACTAGGAAAATGACATAAAGAAAATAAAAATCGGACCACCCAAAACAAAATGGCGGCCCTAAACGTGTTGAAATAATTAGACATAAAGTTGGTAATAGCTCGAAAAGGAAGAGTTTTTAGAAAAAATTTCAAGAGACGACAAATGTTTATTTCAAAGTGCTTGACCTAAACACTTGCTTTCAAATCGATTTCGTAAATTTAATTTTTACTCCTCCATTTTAAAAAAATAAAAAAAAAATACAAAATCGATTTGGAAGCAATTCTTTAGGCCAAGCACTTTGAAATAAAATTTTATGTCTTTTGAAATTTTTTCGAAAAACTTTTCCTTTTCGAGATATTAGCAACATTATGTCGATTTATTTCAACACGTTTAGGGCCGCCATTTTGTTTTGGTTTTCCGATTTTTATTTTATTTGTGTAATTTTCCTAGTCTTAAATATACCTTTGAATTGAGGTATCACATGACCATACTTCCCATTTAAAAATTTTGAGTTGCCCTCAAAATCCCCCATTTTTAGGGGACACACAAAATTTCCGATTGCTTCAAAAGATAGTTTGAGTTAAGTTAGTATCGTTCCCCAAAAGATATTTGTTTGTTTTAACAAACACAAAAGTTAAGGAGGGGGGAAGTGACTTTATAACCACCCTGTATACATCTATATATTTTAAAAAATTCAGGTTTTTATTCACTCACTTACTTAAGTCAATACTTAACAGATTTCGATGCTTCTTTTTTTATTTAAAAGATAATTTCAAGTTCTAAGTCACTGTAAAGCTAAATATTTGATTGCATCAGTATGTTACAACTAAATTAATAGGAAATAATTGGTTCCAAACAGCTGATAACATAAATGAGTTTCAATAATAAATAACATATTTACTTTACTCAACTGTCAACAGATGAGTTAGGTTATTTTTTTTGTTATTGTTGATGTGTTTTAGGTATGATTTGTTGCTGTGTGATTTAAACTAAGAAGTTTTGTTTAGGCTTTTTATTTTTGTCATCCCTGATAATAGATGAAAGTAATATTGTTAAGATACGTGGAGATGGCAATTGAATTGAGAATTTGAATACTTTTAATTGAATTGAGAATTTGAATACTTTTAATAAATTAAAAAGGTGAAAAACAAGTTGAATTTTGTTACTTTACATCAAAGTTGGTCGAATTTCGACCGCAGGTTATGCTCGTACAAATTAAACTGTCTGACCTGTGATTTCGAAATAAATACTTTTTCCTAAGCTCGTATGGTTTCACACTTTACCAAAACCTAAACACACATTATTTTTATTGTTTGCTTTTCTTTCTGTCTGTCTGTTTGTCAGGGCTAATCTCCGCAATGGCTCAACCAATTTTGACGAAACTTGTATTTGCACGAAGAGGACTTTTCAGAAATTAATCTAGGCTACTTTAAATCCAGGAAATATGTAGGGTTCCTTTTTAAAAATTGAAAAATGTAAAAATCATGGACGAAATTACTGGTTTTGCGAACCGACGTGACCGTTATAAATAAAATAAATAATTTGGATCCTCGCTCTTAACACATTGACAAGATCGTCTGTGTTTTAATCTACTTATATAAAGCTAGACGGTAACACTGATTCACTGACATTAATTATTAGGTACTTCCCGTAATCGTACCCTCCCCCTCAACGTTATACTTGAATTAAAGCCCTCGACGAGAAACTTTCAGGAAAATTGCCAGAATTTAAAAAAATTTTAATTTTGGAAGCACCTTTTGGGCGGGAAAAATTTTTCCATTTTGAATTTTTTTCACTTTGCGCGCGTTTTGTAAGAAAACGGTAAGATATATAATACAATGTTTAATACTAAAGTTGTAGAAAATTTAATTTCAAACGAAAGATTAACCGTCAGATTCAAGATCAAATCATCCATTTAGCCACTATTCATCCGAGAAGGGAGGCTCCGCCCAACGTCTTTAAAGCTAGACGGGTTCACTGATTCACTGACATAAACTATGAGGCACTTCCCGTAATCGTACCCCCCTCGACCTCATACTTGAATTAAATCTCTCGACGAGAAACTGTCAGAAAAATTGTTAAAAGTTCACATTCTTAATTTTGAAAGCACCTTTTGGGCGGGAAAGATTTTTTTCATTTTTCCACTTTGATCGCGTTTTGTAAGAAAAAGGTAAGAAATACCAAAAAATGTTAAATGCAAAAGTTATAGAAAATTTAATTTCAAACAAAAGATTTTCCATCAGTTTTAAGATCCAATCATCCGTTTAGCTGTTATTCACCCGAGAAGGAGCTCCGGCACACAATCCTTCTAATTTCCCATGTTAATCTTATGGAGATAATGTTTAATGAGTTTGAGTCAGCTGCCAAATAAAACAGCTGATTTATGCTCGGTCACCTATGTACAAATGAGCCAAAGATTAACGAGATTCTTATGCGAATTTTCCAACTGCGAGCGAAGCGAAGCATCTATCTGACGCCGAAGGCCGAGGCAGGGTTGGGACGCTAAGCGTCCAGGGGCAGGGCCCCTAGTTTACTGTATACTCTGGTTTAACACAGAATGCAATAATGTGAAATGCATTACAATGTAAAATACAAGTCAAAAGCTGATTTGTAATTCTTATGTTCGTTCGGGAGTTATGAGTAACAAACTGACGGAAAATGGTATTTTTAGCGTTTATTGGCCCATCCATAGCCTACCCATATTATAAATAGGTAAAATTCGTTTGTTTGTTTGTATGTACGGGTTAATCTCTGGAACTACTGAACCAATTGAAAAAATACTTTTATTAATAAAAAGCTAAACTATCAATGATTAACATAAGCTAATTCATTATGATAAAAAAACAATTTTTATTTCAATATTTATTTGTAAATTGAGTTGGAAAAATTCGTAGGTTAGGCCTATACTATGAACCAACACATACCTCTTGAATGTATTTACACTCATTACCATAGCAACCATTGGAATAAAATAACGTAACAGCTGGTGGCTCCAATAATTCCATTAACAGCTGATTTAAAACTTCGAAGCAATTATTTGTGTTTCTATCTTTTAGGTTAGGTTTTTTTTACAGTGTTTTACAGACCTGAGCCTTGCTGGTTCTTTTAACCTTTATTATAACTGCTGCTATAAAATATACGAAATAATTTGATAGGAACGTTTAACATTATTTACCGTTTTAGCTTTGGGGTTATTATTAATCCTACACATTCATTATAAAGAAAACATAACACGATTATGTGTACGGAAGGCTCCAACTGGGTTGGTATGCGGAGCACACAGCGGTTTCCCCTAGTGTTTATAATTTACGTAGGCCTAAAATTGAATAATAAATCGATACGGCTGTGCGTTGTGCGTTTTTGGGCCATGGAACTCCGTCCGACCTGAAATCATTTTCAATTGCTTGTAACGGTATATACATAAAAGCAAAATACCACTCACTCACTGACTCACTCATCACGATTTCTCAAAAACTACCGAACGGATTGGAATGAAATTTGGTATGTAGCTTCCTCTAGGGCCATAGGTGCTCACTAAGAAAGGGTTTGAAAAAATTCGAAATTTTGGGGGGTTTGGGGGTATCAAAGTTATTAAATCACGATTTCTTCAAAACTACCGAACGGATTGGAATGAAATTTGGTATGTAGCTTCCTCTAGGGCCATAGGTGCTCACTATGAAAGGGTTTGAAAAAATTCGAAATTTTAGGGGGGTTTGGGGGGATCAAAGTTATTAAATCACGATTTCTTCAAAACTACAAAACGGATTGGAATGAAATTTGGTATGTAGCTTCCTCTAGGGTCATAGGTGCTCGCTAAGACAGGGTTTCAACAAATTCGAAATTTTTAGGCCGGTTTGGGGGATCAAAGTTATTAAATCACGATTTCTTCAAAACTAATGAACGGATTGGAATGAAATTTAATATGTAGCTTCCTCTAGGGCCATAGGTGCTCACTATGAAAGGGTTTGAAAAAATTCGAAATTTTAGGGGGGTTTGGGGGGATCAAAGTTATTAAATCACGATTTCTTCAAAACTACAAAACGGATTGGAATGAAATTTGGTATGTAGCTTCCTCTAGGGTCATAGGTGCTCGCTAAGACAGGGTTTCAACAAATTCGAAATTTTAGGGCCGGTTTGGGGGGATCAAAGTTATTAAATCACGATTTCTTCAAAACTAATGAACGGATTGGAATGAAATTTGGTATGTAGCTTCCTCTAGGGCCATA